>SNQJ01S0045346.1:36530-49328 GCA_010110895.2 Picea sitchensis | reverse complement strand
TCCTTCTTCATTTCTTCCACCTATCAGCATATAATCTTGTTTTTTGTTAAGCAACTTTTGTGCCTTCGATGAGTGGGATGTTTGTGACTCCATTTCCCATTGGTGTAGCCTACTGATCTGCAGTTTGTTGCCCTCTCTCTTTCTTTATCCATCTTGTTGATCCATATATTCAAAACCAAATTTATATTTTACATTATGATGGGTGTTGAGCTTACACTTTAGCAGTCGAAGTGTGACTTTCAGTGCTAACATTTTTGGCGCCGTTGTCAGTGACGGATTTGAGCAAATTGAAAAGCTCCCTGGGAAGAACAACACTGTACAACTCCAACTTTAGATGGTGACTGAAGTTGGACACCTTCAAGACTGAACATTCACCATGGCGATTCCATTGTTCAGAATCTGTTGGTGACTCCACTGGGGATGAGGCAAATCAAATGGCTATGAAGTCTATCCTGGCCAGGAGGTTTGCCCCACTCAATTTCTCAGCCGTAGATGGTTATCCACATCCTATGCCTCAAATTGATGAATGGAAAGATTTGTTGCCCAGATTTTATGAAGGTGAGGATGACAACCCTTTTGAGCATGTTCACGAATTCCATGCTTTGATGCAGCAGCTTGACATCCATTATGAAGATATATTAATGAAAATGTTCATGTATTCATTGGAAGGCGATGCGAGGTAATGGTATAAAACACTCCCTGATTCTAGTATTTCCTCTTTGAAGGACTTTCATGATGTTTTTTATTCTCATTGCAAGATAATTTATCCAACTGAAAGACTTTTTGAGAATTGTTGTGAGAGGTATGCATCATATATTCAATATTCAGTAAGTGATTCCTCTAGCAGTGATGATGAAGGGGATGATTGCAGAAAGCAAGACTTAGATGATGAGTTTCATAATGTTTTTCCTAAATTTGAAGAACAAATGCATCATTCATGTCAAAATCTAGGTCCCCAAGAGAAAGATCAATATGGACAATCCATCATTTCCTTATCTCCTCCTTTTCTCGGTTCTTTAAGTCAAGAGGTCATGTTAGATTCAGATTTATTTCATCATGAGAATAGTGTTGCAGATTGTCATGACCAAATCATAGCTTATCAGTCCCTCCTATTGTTAATCAACCAATGTGCCATGATTTGCCAAGTTTTGATGACTATGAGGATGTTTTCCTTGAACAACCAACTGTCCCAGCTATTGTACTAATCCCCTCAACCATTAATAGTCAAATGGTCATTGATTCAACTTTGTATGATAATTATGAAGATGATTTCCATGAACAGTCTTTTGAAGATCTTATATCAGAGAAATACCCTTCCCATTAAAGCAACAATAGCTTGTTTCAACCCTCATGTCATATTTTTGTTGCTGAAAAAGAAGAAAAAGATGATAATCTAATTTTAGAGGGTGAAAAACTGAGAAATTGGAACCATAAGCCAAGCTATGATGAATATCCCTCACAATCATAAGATAATATAGAAGAGTGTAGTTTCCCAAGCACTTATAATTGTGATGAACTGCCCTATTAACCCCCTATTCCTCTTGAAGACACAAGCTCAGTTTCATCAAGCAGCCAAGATCAAATGCCATGTGATTAGATGAGAAAGGTTGAAATTAAAGAAAGACAAGCATCACTAAGCATTTTTCCTAATACACCTCATGATCAGGAGTGGACCAAGGCCATATGCATTGAGGATGAATCATAAAATCAGCAAGCCATACAACAACCAAGAACAGTGGAGGAAGGACCTAATGCAATACTTTTCCTTTTTACACAAAGCAATGTTGCAGGGGCAAGTATTGATGATGTTTTTTAGGATCCATTTGCAGCCTGTCTGCAAGCAAAAAGTGGGCATAGGATCATTGATTTATTCAATGGAAAGTGTATTTCCAAATGTTTCTTTGACGTGCCTTCAAGTAAGAATTATCCCTGGTGCTTAAGGAAGCACATTTCAAAGCTTCAAACAGTTGAAAAAATGATGAAATGGATTCATTGGTTGTTTCATGTAACTTGAATGCTTCATTTTCCCAATAATTAGAGTAGGTGTGTGCAATAAGCTTGTTGAACAAGCATCGTTTTCATCATTTTTGTCATTTTCAGTTTTCATTTCCATTTAGTTTCAGCTGAACTTCACAATTCAAAGAAGATTGCAGAGGTTAAAGGTTGAGAGCATGACTCCACAAGCACAAAGGATAAGGCACTGAAACTACAAGAGTTATTAGAGCCTCACAGGGAGAAATCTATCCCCCATGGATCCTATGTTAGCACAAGATTGGTTAAGGTGGCTATATGGATTTTGAGTTTTTGCTAAGTGCTAGCTTCACCTAGTGGTAAAAGGCACTACCTATGGTACGATCAAGGCACCTAAGTAAAATGGTTTTGTCATCATGAAGGAACACACACTGCTTTGTACATATTCAAGATTGAAAGGCGATGCGTTTAGGCGTTATGTAATACCTCACAGAGAACAAAAGCTACATACAAGTGCAACACAGTCGGGCGCTACCTATAGGCGCTGCGTAATATTCTGGCAGAAAACAAATTGTGCAGAGTTATTTTACTAGTTTTGAGTCATTAACTTAAAAATTTGATTGTGAACAATTGAGAAGGTATTTTTGAAAATTGGAAGAGGTTTTTGTTCATAACATTCCAAATAACAAAAACCTCTCTCCATTTTTCAAAATTTGTTATGGTTTGAAATATATTGGATATAGAAGTGGCGCTACCCACTCTGCACAAGGCCGCTACCTAATTTCCTGTAGCGGTCACAGATTTTGATATTTGCCTTGTTGGGAGGTTGCCACCTGTCAAGGAGGATTTGAATGGTTTCTCAAGGATCATTCAGATGTCAAGAGATACCTGCACCTAATATTTAGCTACATCAAAAACCCCATGCAATGAGGTGGAGACATTTTATTAATGACTTCCAACAAATTCCTGAAAATTAGTAGTTTGTTGGATTTTTGTCTCTTTGATTATTGCCACCTATCTCCAAGGCTTAGAATCCAATGGAGGAGATGGGATTCGACCTCCTTAGTTCATTTGGATTCTATTGTATATTTAAAGAAGGAAATATCTCTTGAAGAAGGGGATTCATGAGCCAAGAGAGGCTAGAGAGAGTAGGAGTAGGCAGTTTTTCTGTGTGTGTTCATTTGTAAGCCTGTGGGCATTTTATGATTGTAAGCATTACTGCTATTGGAGACTCATGAGAGTTGTGATTTCAGATTGTAACTCTTCTTTTTATATTTCTTCTTATTTGAATACATTGCAGATTTCAAGATCAAAGGATGTCAATGATTTATGGATCCCTAAGCAGCAGAGGATCTGTTGTATTTTGCCCATCAGTCATTGTTTATATTCAAGTATTTTTTGATTCATTAAATTGAGAGGATTTCTATTTACTAAACATTCAATCTTGTGTTTTCCTTCTTCATTTCTTGCACTGATCAACATATAATCTTGTTTTATGTTAAGCAACTTTTGTGCCTTAGATGAGTGGGATGTTTGTGACTCCATTGCCCATTGGTGTAGCCTACCGAAATGAAATTTTCTTCCCTCTCTCTTTCTTTATCCATCTTGTTGATCCACCTATTCAAAACCAAAGTTATATTTTACATTCTGATGGGTGTTGAGCTTACACTTTAGCAGTCAAAGTGTGAATTTCAGTGCTAACATTTTTGGCACCATTGCCGAGGACGGATTTGAGTAAATTGAAAAGATCTCTGGGAAGAACAACACTATACAGCTCCAACTTTAGATGGTGACTGAAGTTGGACACCTTCAAGACTGCACATTCACCATGGCGACTCCATTGTTCAGAATCTGTTGGTGACTCCACTGGGGATGAGGCGAATCAAATGGCTATGAAGGCTATCTTGGCCTAGAGGTTTGCCCCACTCAATTTCTCAGCCATAGATGGTTATCCACATCCTGTGCCTCAAATTGATGAATGCAAAGATCTGTTGCCCAGATTTTATGAAGGTGAGGATGACAACCCTTCTGAGCATGTTCATGAATTCCATGCTTTGATGCAACAACTTGACATCCATTATGAAGATATATTAATGAAAATGTTCATGTATTCATTGGAAGGTGATGCGAGGCAATGGTATAGAACACTCCCTGATTCTAGAATTTTTTCTTTGAAGGAATTTCATGATGTTTTTTATTCTCATTGCAAGATAATTTATCCAGCTGAAAGACTTTTTGAGAATTGTTGTGAGAGGTATGCATCATATATTCAAGATTCAGCAAGTGATTCCTCTAGCAGTGATGATGAAGGGGATGATTGCAGAAAGATAGACTTAGATGATGAGTTTCATAATGTTTTTCCTAAATTTCAAGAACAAATGCATCATTCATGTTGAAATCTAGGTCCCCAAGAGAAAGATCAATATGGACAATCCATCATTTCCTTATCTCCTCCTTTTCTCGATTCTTTAAGTCAAGAGGTCATGTTAGATTCAGATTTATTTCATCATGAGAATAGTGTTGCAGCTTGTCATGACCAAATTCATAGCTTATCAGTCCCTCCTATTGTTAATGAACCAATGTGCCATGATTTGCCAAGTTTTGATGACTATGAGGATGTTTTCCCTGAACAACCAGTTGTCCGAGCTATTGTACTAATCCCCTCAACCATTAATAGTCAAATGGTCATTGATTCAACTTTGTATGATAATTATGAAGATGATTTCCATGAACAGTCTTTTGAATACCTTGTATCAGAGAAATACCCTTCCCATCAAAGAAACAATAGCTTGTTTCAACCCTCATGACATATTTTTGTTGCTTAAAAAGAAGAAAAAGATGATAATCTGATTTTAGAGGGTGAAAAACTGAGAAATTGGGACCATAAGCCAAGCTATGATGAATATCCCTCACAATCAGAAGATAAGATAGAAGAATGTAGTTTCCCAAGCAATTCTAATTGTGATGAACTACCCTATCAAAACCCTATTCCTCTTGAAGACACAAGCTCAGTTTCATCAAGCAGCCAAGATCAAATGTCATGTGATCAGATGAGAAAGGTTGAAATTAAAGAAAGACAAGCATCACTAAGCCTTTTTCCTAATACAACTCATGATCAGGAGTGGACCAAGGCCATATGCATTGAGGATGAATCAGAAAATCAGCAAGCCATACAACAACCAAGAACAGTGGAGGAAGGACCTAATGGAATATTTTTCCTTTTTACACAAAACAATGTTGCAGGGGCAAGTATTGATGATGTTTTTCAGGATCCATTTGCAGCTTGTCTGCAAGCAGAAAGTGGGCCTAGGCTCATTGATTTCTTCAATGGAAAGTGTATTGCCAAATGTTTCTTTGACGTGCCTTCAAGTAAGAATTATCCCCGGTGCTTAAGGAAGCACATTTCAAAGCTTCAAACAATTGAAAAAATGATGAAATGGCTTCATTGGTTGTTTCATGTAACTTGAATGCTTCATTTTCCCAATAATTAGAGTAGGTGTGTGCAATAATCTTGTTGAAAAAGCATCGTTTTCATCATTTTTGTCAGTTTCAGTTTTCATTTTCATTTAGTTTCAATTGAACTTCACAGATCAAAGCAGATTGCAGAGGTTAAAGGTTGAGAGCATGACTCGACAAGCCCAAAGGATAAGGCACTAAAACTACAAGAGTTCTTAGAGCCTCACAGGGAGGAATCTATCCTCCATGGAGCCTATGTTAGCACAAGATTGGTTAAGGTGGCTATATGGATTTTGAATTTTTGCTAAGTGCTAGCTTCACCTAGTGGTAAAAGGCACTACTTATGGTACGGTCAAGGCACCTAAGTAAAATGGTTTTGTCATCATGAAATAACACACACTGCTCTGTACATATTCAATATTGAAAGGTGATGCGTAATATCTCATAGAGAATAGAAGATGCATACACGTGAAACACAGTCGGGCGCTACCTACAGGCGCTGCGTAATATTCTGGCAGAAAACGAATTGTGCAGAGTTATTTTAACAATTTTGAGTCATTAACTTAAAATTTTTATTGTGAACAATTGAAAAGTTATTTTTGAAAACTAGAGGAGGTTTTTGTTCATAACATTCCAAATAACAAAAACCTCTCTCATTTGTTCAAAATGTGTTATGGTTTGAAATATATTGGATATAGAAGTGGCGCTACCCACTCTGCACAACGATGCTACCTAATTTCCTGTAGTGGTCACGGATTTTGATATTTGCCTTGTTGGGAGGTCACCTCCTATCAAGGAGGATTCGAATGGCTTCTCAAGGATCAGTTAGATGTCAAGGGACACGTACACCTAAGATTTAGCTACAACAAAGGCCTCATGCAATGAGGTGGAGACATTTTATTAATGACTTCCAACAAATTCCTGAAAATTACCAGTTTGTTGGATTTTTGTCTCTTTGATTGTTGCCACTTATCTCCAAGGCTTAGAATCCAATGGAGGAGATGGGATTCGACCTCCTTAGTTCATTTGGATGCTATTGTCTATTTAAAGAAGGAAATATCTCTTGAAGAAGGGGATTCATGAGCCAAGAGAGGCTAGAGAGAGTAGGAGTAGGCAGTTTTTCTATGTGTGTTCATTTGTAAGCCTATGAGCATTTTATGATTGTAAGCATTACTGCTATTGGAGACTCATGAGAGTTGTGATTTCAGATTGTAACTCTTCTTTTTATATTTCTTCTTATTTGAATACATTGCAAATTTGAGGATCAAAGGATGTCAATGATTTATGGATCCCTAAGCAGGAGAGGATCTGTTGTATTTTGCCCATCAATCATTGTTTATATTCAAGTATTTTTTGATTCATTAAATTGAGAGGATATCTATTTACTGAACATTCAATCTTGTGTTTTCCTTCTTCATTTCTTCCACCTATCAACGTATAATCTTGTTTTCCGTTAAGAAACTTTTGTGCCTTCGATGAGCGGGATGTTTGTGATTCCATTGCCCATTGGTGTAGCCTAATGATACACAGTTTGTTGCCCTCTCTGTTTCTTTATCCATCTTGTTGATCCACCTATTCAAAACCAAAGTTATATTTTACATTCTGATGGGTGTTGAGTTTACACTTTAGCAGTCAAAGTGTGACTTTCAGTGCTAACACAACCTATCTCGGAAAGTCACCTATTATCCGAGATAGTCGAGACCTACCATCCACTTCACACTATGAAATCTCCTCCGACCTTGCTGGGAAGGATTTCTCTTGGTCTCGAGGTTTAGAACTTGAAACTTCTCCTTTCAAAACTCACAGTGCTCGGAGAAAATCCTGTACTTTTGCTACTCTATCGACTATTACATCCATTGATACATCTGACCTTGGTGCGCTTAGAGGCATTAAAGCCATAGATAGGTCTCATCCATGATTCTTCTTTCCCTCAATATTAGAGGGGTTGGAGGTGCCCTTTAAAAGGCCTCTCTTCGGCGATTGATTGACAACACCCATCCTAGCATTATTTTTCTACAAGAAACTTTAGTGGACGAACAACGTGCTCGGGCTTTCATCAGCGGCTTAAAGCCACAATGGTTTGTTAGTGTAGTTAACTCTGTGGCAAAATAGGGTGGGTTACTCGCGGCTTGGGATCCTGTATTATTTGAACTGGAGCATTTTTTTTTTTTTGGAGGATTTTTGTTGACAGGTACTTGTTGTGCTAACAAGCGATAGGTCAACCTCCTCAATGTATATGGACCTTGTATTGATAGGCTTACTTTCTGGTCTAAAGTCTCATCAACAGGTCTACTGGCTAAACCTAATCTTATTGTGGCAGGGGATTTCAATTTCACTCTATCACCATGTGAGATCTGGGGAGACTCAACTTTACCTGATGCAGTGGCTTTCCAGATCAAATATATCTTCCAACTAAACAACCTGGTGGATTTATTACCGGCCGTGGTGGTTCCCACTTGGAGGAATGGCGGGACTGGTTCAGAGAGCATCTTGAAGTGACTGGATCGTTTCTTTTTATTTGATAATCTTCTTCAACATTCAGATAGATATAGAACCTGGGTCGCGTACCCTTTCATATCAGATCATGGTCCCATCTTACTACAACTGGATTCTTACTCTCACTGCTCAACCTATCCATTCAAGTTTAATCCGTGTTGGTTGGGGAACCCTGACTTTGAGCACTTGGTCACAGAGGTCTGGACTGATCAGTCGTATCATCATGAGGTGGATGTTGAGAGACGTCTTGCATGTAAATTAAAATACTTAAAACAAAAATTTAAAAGTTGGGCCCGACTTTAGATTACTAAGACTACACAACGACTCTCACAGATGGAACTCAACATACAAACTTTGATTCGGGATTACTCTGTGGGTATGGGATTTGGAAGCTCAAATTTGGCACAACATACTAAGAATATTGAGACAGAGTAGAACAATATTCTACTGATCGAGGAAGCACACTGCCGACAGAAGAGCAGATCTCTTTGGATCACTTGTGGAGACCGAAATACAAAGTATTTCCATCAATTTTCCAGTCACAGGAGGAATCATAAGCATATTTGGGAGCTACAATCGAACATGATAGATACAATAACTGGAGATGACAAACTCAAAACTACAACCTTCAATTATTTCAAAAATGCCTATTGTGATCAAGGACTTACAAACTACATGGACCAAGCTTCCATTGTCGGTCTCTTCCCTAATATCATCTGCGATCGAGAGGTAGAACATCTATATGCGACTTGTACAAAAGAAGAGATTTGGAAGGCTCTCAATACATTAAAAAAGGATAAATATCCAGGCCCTGATGGCTAGACCGTTGAATTTTATCTACACTTCTTTGATCTGGTTAGTGATGATCTCTGGGAATTGGTAGAAAATACTAGACTTAGAGGGATAGAAAATCGGGATATAAACTCTACTTTCCTGAACTTGATTCCCAAAACTAATCATCCTACCTCTAACGATTACAGACCTATTACACTGTGTAATCTCTGCTACAAGCTAGTCACTAAACTATTCGATGATAGGATTGAGCCTTTCTTACCTCGCCTTATATCGGGTGAATAGTTGGGCTTCATCAAAGGCCGCCAGATCTTGGACGTGATTGGATCGGCACAGGAAGTATTACACAACATTAAACAAAAAAATCTCAAGGCTCTAATCTTAAAATTAGATCTCAAAAAAGCTTTTGATTGTATCAATTGGGAATTTCTTAGTTTGATATTGTTACAATTTGGGTTTGGAATATCATTTACTAGATGGATCATGGGCTGCATGTCCAATGCAACTATTGTTGTTCTGGTTAATGGGGAAGCCACACCTTTTTTTACAAATGAGAGAGGTATGCAGTAGGGCTGCCCACTTTCCCCACTCTTATTTATATTGGTATTGGAAGGATTGAGCATTCTTCTCAAGTCGAGTCAGCTTGCGGGGAAACTTACTGGTATTAAGGTTTCAAGACTGGTAAAGATATTGCATATCTTCTTCATGGATGATATACTCATCGCGACCAGAGCTGATTCTCAAGAATGGTTGGAAATCAATACTATTCTTAAATACTTTTGTCGTGCATCGGGGCTTCAGATAAATGCGACAAAATCCACCTTTCATCACTCAGGACTATCAAAGGTAGACAATGAGTCATATAGGAACATCTTCCCGTTCTGCTTTCTTGAGATCTCACAGGGACTGAGATATCTGGGCTATTTTCTTAAGCCAGACTGTTATAAACTGACTGATTGGCACTGGATTCTTAAAAAAATTGAGAATAGAATTTCCCACTTGTGCAATAGATGGCTCACTTTGGGGGGGAGATTCATACTTATTAATATGTCCTAGAAAGTCAAGCTGTCTATTGGATGGCTCTGGCTACCATCCCGAGATCTATATTAAAAAAAAATTGACAGTTGATGTTCTCCTTTCTTTGGACGGGTGGTAGCTCTAAACAAAACCTTCATCTATGCTGCTGGGATCACATTGCAAAACGAAAAGTGGTAGGTGGTTGGGGACTCCACAATATTTTCCTATTCAAACAAGCTCTGGAGACAAAATCTCATTGGTGAGTACTGACACAGGATGGGGTTTGGAAGCATGTTATTTATGGGAAATATATTACCCCTCTATCACTCTCAAGTTGGCTCAGACACACAATTACTTGTCTTGCTAATGCTTCTCCGATCTGGAGATCTCTCCTGAACAATCTACATATTATACAACACTAGCTTTGTTGGAAACAAGGATCGGGCCATTCTATACACATCGGCAAGGATGTTATTCTGGGACTCTGATCCATTGCTTTTCTCACTCCTGGACTCCTAAACTATTGACGGGAAAAACAAATTTTCTTTCTATTTCAAGCCTTTGATACTACTGGACACGGGGTATTTTGCACTAAATGGAAAAATAGCACTGACTTGGGTCTATCGGGCGACATAGCTCTGGAATGGTAGTATTACTGCTCAACACTTCTTGGATCGGGGATACATCTTAGTGTACAGGAAGACTCACTTCACTGGACTGGAGGTGACTGATCTGGAAATATTACTGTGAAGAATTTATATAATGCAATATCATCCACCTTTTGGATCCAGAGGTGTACAGGATGGAGGAGATACATCTGTGTTATAACCCTAATTTGCACTAGACATGCTTACCTAACATCAGACCATCTTAGATTCCTTCTTTGCCAAAACACTGTTGAACAACTCTTCTTAAAAACACTTTTTATAAAGTCCCACACACCCTGCTCTATTACTACACACGTGTACACGCTCGCTGACCCAAAACAATCGGCGTGTACCTACAAAAGCACAAAAAAAGGAAAGTTGCCGACGGAACACACAACTTTGGGTGAGTTAACTGAACCTTCCGACCATGCATGGCCCAGGGTTCGTCCAAATACCTAGCTTCTTCTAGCCTATAAAAGAAGGGTTAGGGGTCCCATTTGGAAGAGGAGAATCATAGTAAAGAAACTATACCCAATTGCATATTCCCTTGGTCCCAACCCTTTAGCCTTCCTTGTGCAAAGAGAAAGATAGAGCAAAGAAGTTGGAGGAGATTTGAAGAGGATCCTAGGACCAGGTTCGTGGAGCAACAACCGGCTTCATCATTGTATGTTGATTTGTTGAAGTAAATAATAATGAGATACTTTTCCCATCCCACCATATGAGGTTTTTATGATTTGTTGTATACTTGTTTATCGAATCTCTAACCCATTAATCTATATATCGAATGCATGCAGAGTTTGTTGTTTGTTTTGGGTGAATGCAGGTCAGCCTTGGGAGGAGAGTTGGAATCAAAAAATGATCAAGCGTAAGGAAAGATCTACATCAAACGCCCGTAATAAGGTATGCACACTTAACTATGTATTTGCTTAAGAATAATGGGGATTAGGTCTAGGACGAAGGTAGAAAGTAGAGATCTTTAGGTCTTTTCTGCATGCATAATCTAACCCTAAGTGCTAGTCCATAGAGGGATTTCTCACTCACAACAGAATTGCCGACCATACTAGGGAAGTCTCTAGGGTTCCTAGGGATATTTTTGGGTATTTTTAAGAATTGGTTTCATTTTCCTGTTTTTAAAGTTTCTACAAAAGTCTGAGCTAACAGAGATTCTAGTCTTCCATACCAGTTATCTCCGTTTCTTTGCTTGACTGTAATTTTTTCAAGACCCACAGAGGTACACACGGCCTGTATAAGGTCTACACGCGTGTACCCGTACCCTGCATTCTCACAGCCCGCATGTACACGCTAGCCGAGGAGGTGACAATCGCGTGTAAGATTCCAGAAAATTGCTTTTAAAGAGGCAGTCATCCTATTCCCTGTCAGAAGTAGTCCTTCTCAGGGGTTTTCTAGAACTCTTTCTAGTCTTTGTTGCTTGCAGTCTGTTTCTTAGGTTTCACCTTGGATTGGTTTGTTCTGTGAAGTTTTCCTTGAATTGTTTTCTTTTTCTATTAAAGTAAGTGTCTGAGTCTTCAAGAGATTTTGGTTTTCAGTACCAGTAATCTCTGCCTAGGATGGCTTGCTTGGATTTTTGTTTTTGTCTCAGAGTTTCAGGGATACACATGGCCTGTATAAGGCCAACACACGTGTACACGCTCTCTGACTTTACGCAACTCGCGTGCACACGCTTGCTGTTGAACTGTCAGTGGTGTGCTTGAGGAGATTTTTTTTTGTAGAAGGTGAGGCAGTCATCCTTTCCTTTAACAAGAGATATACCTCTCAGGTTTTTGGGTCTCTGTCATAGCAGTCAGTAACTTAGGTTTGATCACAGAAATAGCTTTATTTTTCATTTATAAGTTTTTCCTCATAATTTATAGGGTTTTTAGACAAGTGTGAGAGTCCATTTTTAAATTTTCTTGTGTGTGAGTTTTGACGCGACTCTTTGCGATCTGCGTTGAGGCCAGAAATTTTTCTTAGTTTTGACTTGTTGGTATTTTTCCTTTTTTGCTTTGTGAGCATTCAAATAAAATAAAAATAAAAACTTTTATTTCTTTGATTGGTTAAAAAGTGTTGTTTTGCATTAGTAGCCAGGGAAAAGTCTTTTCATTCATAAGTTCTTGACAGTTTACTTAGATCATAAGTAGCTCGTAGTCGAGTGAAATCCTACTTTGAGTTTGTTGTTCAAAGAACTTAGAAAAAATTTTAAGTTTGAAAAGTTATTTAAAGAAAAGTTTTTGTTTCCATCTTTTTGTTTATTTTTCTTTCGTCTTTCAAACATCACTAGTTTCACTTTCATAACCTTTGACTTAAGACAAGCCATAAAAGTTAACCCTAAATCTACAAATCATTAGACTTTTTATGTTTGTAGGGTCAACCAACTAGTTTAGGGTTAGGGCCTTGAATTAGGTTGGAGAGGAAACTCTTC
>SNQJ01S0045346.1:11522-36480 GCA_010110895.2 Picea sitchensis | reverse complement strand
TCTTCAAGGCCATTAAAATCAAACTTTGGAGTCTAAGTTAGGGAGTGTCAAAGTCCAGTATCGTGAAAGTTATCCGGGACCCCCCTCTAACACAGGGGATAAACACGAGGTCGCGTGCGGGAAGGTAGCAGAGATAACCCCTCCAAAGCTAGACCAATCATAGTGGAGAACACATATAGAGGGCTTGTCTTCTGATTCCGTCGATTGCATTTGCCATGGAGCTTCGTGGATATCGAATCCGTTCGAGGTCCTCATTTGTCTTCCGGACCACTTGCTTTCGATACCCTTGAAAGTTTTCAGGCTCGATACCCTGCTCATTGTGGTCTACCTGACTTTCGACTGTACCCGTCTGGTGATTGTTCGCGCGCTGGCAACCTAATTGCCTATCTTTTTAGGGACATACACAGGTGATTGCGGGGGTATACCGTGGTACCTAGGACAGAAATCGGGCCATGCTTTGCAGAGTATACCCGGAGGGTGCTTTCATGTTTGAGTTTCACTTGGATCAGTAAGTTGCTCTAGTGTTGGTTGTTGTAACTGTTCTTCCAATTTGTTTAGTGTTTTCTTGTTTTATCTTGTAGGGACTTTTTAGTGTGTGTTGTTTTTTGAACGAGTAGACAGCCCTAGAGTGTCCTTGATATTCTCACACAGTGGAGGATCAGGAGCTCCGCTGGTCATGAAGGCTTCTTGGCCTATCACCAGTTACACTGGAGCCACCCCCGCCACTACTCAGATGAAAGCTAGACCAAAAAGGGTCTTTTGAAGCGACTAGGTCACAAGAAATTGTGCCCGACCAACATCCAGAGGAATCGACTGTTTTAGACCTTGGAGCAAAAGATTTTGGTCTAGTTGAAACCTCAACCACTGATCTTTCAGCACCCATCATCATATTGATTCATTTTTACGAGTGCCAGACAGTGTTGCACGCAGCAACAGAAACAAATGTTGTTACTCCTTCTGGGAATTCTTCAATTCCCACTACGATTGTCACTATAGGAGAGTTTCTACCTCCTAACCCACCGTCACCGGTCCAAGCCACCATGGTCTCGACCTTCTCTACCTCGCACAGTGGTCCGATCCCGTCTATGGCGGTGGACACAACCCCTTTTCCACCAAGTGTGACAAGCCCTCCGTTCTCATATGGGATGCCTAGCTTAGGTACAAGTCTGTACTTTCCTACTCCACTTCAAAAACTTTAGGTCTAGGGGCAGGGAGCTCCAACGCTCCTCTGCAAGGTCACATGGGGGGCACTTCAAGTCTTTTTAACACTTTCCCTTATGGGGGAGGTCATATACCTCCTTCGTCCCCTTTGCTCGGTGGCACGCATCAACAATCCGCTGGGCCACCTGCACACCAAAGTTTATTTGGAGCAGGGAGGCAAGGCTCGCCTTCGCATAATATGTTGGTAGGTTCAACACCGTTTTCTTTGTTCGATGTGTTTGGTAACAATGCCTTCTCATCAGCTACTTTCTCGACTGGGGGCAACCCCGGTTTCAGACAACCTATTCCTATGCAGGGTACTATTCTTGCACAGGGGGCAAACCTAGGAATTTCTTCCACATCAGGGCCTTAAAATTCTTGGCAAGGATCCGTTCCTTTGTCAGGAATGCCGATTTGGAGAAATTCTTTCCACAGTCAATGGAACCCCGGACAAGGTACTATGCCTATCCCCATGATATCGGCATGGGGAAACCCTTCCTAAAGTCCTTTGAATGTAATGCATGCCCATCCATCTACGTCCTATTTTTGGAATCATCCGATGATGTCTCCTCACACGCAGAATCCATATGCTAGCCATGGCCATGGTTTTTACCAGAACCATCGCCAACAGCCGAACTTTTCCTGGCAACCTGGTGCCAATCAAACTCTAGGCCCCTTTTTCCCAGGTTATCACCAACAACCCAAACTAGCTTTCCTGGCAACCTTGCATTTGCCAGACTTGACAAGGTTGTTGAATGACCCTATCTGTCATGATCCGCATTGGCCTCCTATGCCGACAAAATTGCCTTCGGACATACCAAAGTTCGAAGCCAAGCCTAACAAAGATCTAGGCGATCATGTGACTACCTTTCACCTTTGGTGCTCATCTAACTCGTTGAAAGATGATTTCGTACAGTTGTTATTGTTTCAACGTACTCTCATTGGGAGTGCTGCGAAATGGTACATTGAGCTTGACCGCTCAAGATACTCTTCCTTTGGTGAATTGGCAATGGCCTTCCTAAACCATTTCCAATTACCTGTGAGATACGACGTTGGCACAAAATTGCTGGCCAATTTCACATAGACAAAAGAAGACCATATCTCTGATCACATCTGAGAATGGAGATGCTAGAAGAGTTTAATTAAGGTACCAGTCCCACCAACATTCCTGCTCGAGTGGTTCCTTAAGTCTTTGGTCCCACAACTATCCAAAGACGTCGTGACTTCAGGAGTGTTTTCCGAAGAAGAGGCCATCATGAGAGCTCAATAGCTTGAGCTAATCTATTCTCAGTCTGATTTATTATATGATATCTTGCTAGATGTGCCACACTCAATACTTGATAAAACCAGACAGAGAGATGGACCACATGCCAATGGTATTGTTGGTTCTGCACAAACAAATCCCGCTGAGCAATTGATAAAACAGTTGTAACAATTGTCTATACCACACACAACAACCAACCAAACTACTATTTTGGCTACTCCCCCTACTAAAACGTCGGATGTACACACAGTGCAATCGACAAATCCAAAGGCCACCCAACAGCCTGAAGGATAGAAAAAACAATGAAAGAAGGGTAAGGGGGATAAGAAACCCACTGATAATGCTGGCGGGGGAAACATTGAGAAACAGAAGGTGAGGTATCCTTGCAACCTGTGCGCGAAAGACCACCCGACCCACCTATGTCCCTAGCTTGCAGAGGCCCAAAAGTTTGTGACACAGCAACAACCTGTTGTGTTAACCAATCCATTTCAACATGGACAAAACCTAACCCAAGCCTCTACAAGCGCGGAAGGGGGCATTCAAGGACCCTCTCCATCTTCGAACAATCCCGCATCCGCAAATGTGTATATGATAAAGGGTTATGCTTTCATATCCACTAGAGCGCATGACTACAGTAAACCAAGCACTTCTGAGAAGGGCAAAGAAGATGAACTCCCATATCTTCCTCTACAGATTGAGAAGACTTTGGGTGAAACAATGACATGCATCCTGAAAGGTGCGTTCAAAAAAGATTCTTACAACCCAAACGCAATGGCCGCCCATAACTATTCTGTGGTGAAAGATTTGTCTCAAACCCCTTGTGCAATGTCCGCTTTGGAGGTCCTCCAAAGCTGCCCTTCCCAGAGGAAATCTTTGTTAACTGCTCTAGGATCTACCGAGACTTGTAATCTAGGTACCATCATGCTAGATACAACCGACTTAAAACCTCATCTGCCTTACCACATAGCATTTCAGATAGTAGTGGCTCACCCCACGAAATATTTTACTCGAAATATTTTTCGCATGGTGGTTGATGAGGGCGCCTCGACATGCGTTATGTCATTGGCATGTTGGAAGGCCATTGGCCAACCCGTTTTGTCTCCATCGCCCACTCTTCTCACTACTTTCAACGATCATTCATTCCGACCACATGGTATCATTCCCTCTTTTCCTGTGCAATTGGGAGGGAAGACCGTGTGCGTTGAGGTAGAGGTAGTCAATGCATCCCTCGACTACAATATTTTGTTAGGAAGGAGTTGGACTTATGCCATGCAAGCAGTGGTTGCTACAGTTTTTTGGGTCTTGTTGTTTCCCCACGAGGACTAGATTGTGACCATTGATCAATTGTCTTTCTCCAGATCTGACCCTTCATTAGGGGTGTCCGTGGTCCCGATGATTGATAATCCTCAACCAGGCATAGTCAACGTAGGGGTTGGTTTGTGCCCATCTTTGATGGGTACCTTCGATTACCCGCCCCCTCAAGGTGATGTCAAGTTCATATCCGACCACCATAAGGTTGAGATTTTCCAAGTTTCGTCGTTTTGCACGACTTACTTCACCGATCCGTGGATACTTCCTTCCCCATCTACCACGATGGAGGGGACAAGGCATCCAGGCATGTCCATGCCCTTATCCGCAGCTAAAGTAGCGTACTCTTTAGTCCAGCAAGCTTCAGCCAACCCAGATCCAACTCCTGCGTAGGAGTTTGATTTGCTTCTAGAGCCTATTTGGGCTCAAGGTTCTCTCACTAACACCGATTTGTTAGACTTAGTCTTGCCCTCTGACGAAGCAGTAATTGAAGAAATGACTAGTCCAGACAAACCCTGGGATGATCTTAATCACATATCATTCTTTCTCCCAGAGTTAAGTAGAATCGAGGCTGGAGAATTCACCTTGACTATGACTGGAGATAGGTTTTGTCCTATTAATCCCTTAGCTATGCATGAGGTCTATGCTGAGGGTAATATGGAAACCATCATTGAAACCATACCAATCAATATCTCCAGAACCCCTGGCGTCGTGGAGAATGTTTTCGTCAGAGATGACTGCTCCCCCGTAGAGATTCAAATCTACACAGATCTATTTAAAGAATTCCGCGACGTTTTTTCCTGGTCTTATGAGGAGATGCCAAGCATCGATCCAAAAATAGTCGAACATGAAATCACAACTTATCTAGATGCCAAGCCTGTCCGGTAGAAGCGTCGTCCAGTTAATCCTAGGAAAGCAGCAACCATTAAGGTTGAGGTTGAGAAACTGCTAAAAGTCAGTTTTATCTATCCTATCCATTTGATCCAATGGGTGTCAAACCCCGTGCCAGTCACTAAAAAACAAGGCACAATTTGTGTATGTACAAACTTCCGTGATTTGAACAAGGCCTGTCCCAAAGATAATTTTCCCACACCATTCATCGACTAGATAATTGATGAATGTGTGGGTTGTGAGGCATTCTCTTTCATGGATGGTTTTTCGAGATATAACCAAATACAAATCAAACCTGAAGACCAGCACAAAACGACTTTCATCTGTCCCTAGGGTACATTCGCGTATCGTAAGATGCCTTTTGGTCTCAAAAATGCTGGAGTGACCTTTCAATGGGCCATGTATTTTTATTTCCATGACCTCAAGCATATAGTCGAGGCCTATTTAAATGATTTAGCATCTCGATCTCGCAAGAGAATGGATCATCCCACACACCTCCGACTTATCTTTGAGCATTATTGCTAGTTCTGGATTCGCTTGAATCCAAACAAGTGTAGCTTTTGCGTAACATCGGGACATTTGTTAGGTTTCATAGTGTTGACAATAGGGATCATGGTCGATCCTCTCAAGGTTGAGGCAATAATTCAGTTGCCCCCCCCTACGCACAATCCTTCAACTTCAGAGTCTACAAGGCAAGGAATTTTTTTTAAGATGCTTCATCGCCAACTATGCCAAGATCACCAAGGGATTTATGCTCTTACTGAAGAAATACATTCCTTTTTATTGGGATTATGCCCCTCAATGCTCTTTCTAGGCGTTGAAACAGGCCCTCACAACTGCCCCTCTGCTCCGACCACCTAACTATAACAAGGATTTCTTATTATATCTGGCTGTAGCAGAGTCAACCATTGGCATGGTCTTAGTTCAGGAAGATGACTTGTTCTCAAAATATGTGATCTATTACCTGAGTTGAGGCCTCGTAGGACCGAAACTCAATTATTCTCATATCAAAAAACTTGCGTTGGAAACAGTCTATGCTGTTCAACGGTTCCGTCATTATGTTCTATTTCGCAAGACCACCATCATTGTTGTCGTGAATCCATTTCAGTACATGTTGACACGACGAGTAATAGGCAGAATGATCATTAGATGGATAGTCGTCCTCCAGGAGTTTGACTTAGATTTCATTTCAGCGAAATCCAAAAAGTCACTCGTCTTCGTAAAACTTATTTCAGAACTTCCGGTTGAGGTAGGTGATCTTGTGCCTGAAGAGTCACCTATTAGAGGAGATATGTTTTTTATCACCTCTTCAAATCCATGGTACGGAGATATACTTATCTATCTCCAGACTTTGAAGTGCCCCACCTCTGCTTCTCGTGATGAGCGTCGACACATACGCCATCAGGCTAAGAATTATCTCATACTCGATGATACATTGTATCGGAGAGGTGTAGACTGCATCCTGCACTGATGTCTCACTCACGAAGAAGCAGTTATCGTGCTTAACGATTTCCATACCAGAGCCTGTGTCGGTCATTTGTCTGGGTTGGAAACAACCCAAAAGATTCTACGATCAGGTTACTTCTAGACGACACTAATTAAAGATTGTATCAGATCGGTCAAGAAGTGCCACCCGTGCCAAATCTTCTCTCGGAAGATGAGGGCACATCCCGCTCCCATGTTTCCTGTCATCATAGTTGGTCCCTTCACCAAGTGGGGGATTGATTACACTACATGCAACCCTCCTTCAACAAGGGGGCACCGTTACATCATTGTAGCCGTAGACTACTTCACGAAGTGGGTCGAAGCTATGCCAATGTTTAAAGATGATGGAGAGACTGGAGCTCTCCTTTTATTCAACCAGATAATAGAAAGGTTTGACGTCCCAAGGGAGATTGTCACTGACCATGGCAGTCACTTTCAAAACTAGATGATGACCAAGTTAACATCAAATCTTGGGTTACGGCAGGAACATTCGTCACCCTACTACCCCCAAGCAAATGGTCAGGTGGAAGCTGTGAATAAAACTCTTAAGACCATTCTACAGCAAACGATCAACTTAGCCAAGTCAAATTGGCATTTGATGTTATACTCGGCATTATGGGCTTACCAAATGTCTGTTAATACTGCAACTAGTTTCTCACCTTTCCAACTCATTTATGGGCTGGAGGCAGTCTTGCCTATCCAATGTCAGATCCTGTCTCTAAAGTTGGCAGTACAATTATTGTCAGACACTTCTCCACTTGAAGAGCGGTTATTATACCTTGAGAAACTCAATGAGCAGTGTCGTGATGTGGCCTTGGCCAACGAGGCTCACAAACATAAATTCAAGTGTCAATATGATAGGTTCGTTTGTCCTCAGATTTTTTCTGAAGGTGACCTTGTCTTAGTCTATGACCAAGATAAGGACCCCCTGGGGGCAGGAAAATTCAAACCCATGTGGTTTGGACCTTTCATCATAAAAGAGGTTCTAAAGAAGGGTGCTTATCATCTGGTTGACTTTGAAGGGAATGCTTTGGCAGAGCCTAGAAATGGACTCTACCTCAAGAAGTATTACTCATAGGTAGGTCACCATGGGTAACTTTTTGTAGCATATGTATAGTCTTTGTACTAATATTTTCTAGTTTTCTTTTAGTGTTATGGATGTGTCATTTTCATGTATCTTTCATCATTGTGGCAGGTGTCAAGTGAACCCGAGGTGTTCATTGGGTATGCAGACGGTGCTAACCAACACATTCAAAGGCTTGCCTCCGCAGCTTGGGTAATTTTTACACCTCGAGGCCAGTTATTATCTTTAGGAGGTATATGCTTAGGTGACACCACAAACAATGTCGCCGAGTACAGTGCAATTATTGAGTTGCTTCGTGACGCTCAGTCATTTGGTATCTCTCATCTCTAGGTATATCTCGATGCTCAGCTGGTTGTGTCTCAGTTAAATAGAGTCTATCGTGTTCATGATCTGACTTTACACTGACGATTCCTTAGGGTATGTCTCTTAGAATGAAGTTTTGATTATATTACATATTTTCATGTTCCTAGGAGATTAAATCAAATTACAGATACTCTAGCTAATTAAATCTTAGATTGGCATCTTGCACACATATGAAAAGACATACACATAAACATGTAAATACATTTTTTGCAAAAATGATCCATAAGCCACAAAAAGACATAAAAATCCATATCTAACATCATAGTCACCAGAGTACATAGGTGGACGCAAGTGCCTAAAACATATGACCAATAATGAGTCATTGGGCTTATGCCCTCAAAAAATATATACAAGTAGTGCTCTCGGTAGGTGAAAAGTCTAACTAAGGTCAGGGCCTGTGGGCCCTGTTGTACTGATCTACGACGTTGGCTAAACATCGAAACAATCGGACCCACGTCCGTGGTGCCCCCACTACATGAGGCTGCATCGATGGTGGCAGGTCCTAAATATCTGCCATAGGGACCATGCAAGTGAGTGTAGTAATGTTCCGCTCGACTCGTCTCAACACCCTCTCAGCCTCCCGGGCTGGAGGATCTCCTGTTGTTGTTGGTCATCCTATGGAGGCAGGTGTGGCCCCTGGCCGAGGACGACACCTGTTCCTGGCATAGTCCGTAGGTCGCACTAGTCCCACATCTGCATGCAACAAA
This sequence comes from Picea sitchensis, assembly GCA_010110895.2. Taxonomy (NCBI): domain Eukaryota; kingdom Viridiplantae; phylum Streptophyta; class Pinopsida; order Pinales; family Pinaceae; genus Picea; species Picea sitchensis. The sequence goes on along the minus strand of SNQJ01S0045346.1, from coordinate 28,178 downwards.
CACATATCCATCAAATACTCTGGTATAAAAAAAATGATATATAACAAAAACAACATAAAAATTACATATGTTTAACAAAAAAAATGAATTATGGAAACTTACCCATCTCTCCTCGCTCCTCACCAGGAGGTACTCGTATCTCAGGATCTCTCGATAAATCAATCCCGACATAGGGGTAATCCTCTATGATCAGTATCTGTTGCAACAACCAAGTGAATAAATCATCATCAAAAGACTCATTGGTCCTTCTACCATCCTGTCATGGCAGTAGCACTGCCCATCTACAAACTGCAGGAAGAGAGGCCTAGTGTCCTCGTACCACTACTCGAGGACTGAAGCTTGGGACTCTTTCAAAGAAGAAAGAGCATAGAATGGTCCCGAACCCAAAGTTCCTCTGCATGTGCAATCGACAATCTGTCAACTGCCTCTTCATACACTCTAACAAGGTTGTGCTCCAATCAAATATTTGTGCATTTAAACACTGGACTGCACAGTTCATCTGTGCATGGGACGCCTGATGTAGAGTTGCAAAACCAGTGATTCTCCCAATAAGAAACACTATCACCTATAGGGATAAGTCATTAATCTCGCTTATGGGCACTTGTGAGCTTGAGCAGTCTGTACCAGCCTCACAGTAAAGACATATCAATTCCGCTATGTTATGCGGTCCCGAAGGAAAAGTCCAGAAGTTGACTAGTTCTCCTCTCCTAGAGAGGCCAGTCAAAAAATATATGTCCTCGGTCGTGGGCACCAGTGACTGCCCCTCTCACATGAATGCCTCTACATTCGGATGCCAATAGTCAACCAAGGAATTCAGTAGCCTAGGTTGTGCCTGCATAAAAGGACATAAGAAGAACTTGAGAAACCCACATTACATCAAGGCAGCCACAGCATTGGGGTCTTCCCCGACCTACTCACTAACCTCCTCATTCTCTCTTTCTCTCCAGTGGACATACATCCTGCAAAACACCAAGGTTCAGGAGGGTTAACCCTTGTTTTTTAAGCTTTTTTCATTCAATAAGGGGGTCCACGTGGGCTATAATACTAACAGTCACATGTACACGCGTGCAGAATTTACTCTTCCCAAATGTACATGCGGCCTGTTCTGAGACAGCCTGCGTGGACCTATGGCCGACCTTTTGAAGGTCGATGCCGCCCCCAAAACATGGAACCCAAAGCAAAAATAAAGACTTAAAATGAAAGATCAGAGAGTTTGTACTTACTTGGTCCAGAAAGATGGTCGTTTCATCCACTGTAGCTCCTGGAATCACCACTTTTATCAAAGGGTGTTTTTTGGCTCCAGAGTCAATTTCCAAATCAGAAATGGTGATAATGAGTTGTCAGCTTCTATTTATAAACTTTTTGGCCTCTTTTTGTCACTTTTTTGGCCCCCCTTATCATGTTTTTCAAACCAAAAAACATTTAGAGTGATTCAGGGGTTGCATTGGGGGAGTATGATCGGGTATCGGGACATTTTTTTTTGGAGTTTTGGGTAACTTTCGACGGTCCGTGGAAAATATTTCCGATGATTAACTTGAGCATATAGGTTAGGTTTCTACCCTGAATTTTGTATCTCGTTGTCTTTTTTCCTTTGCCATAGGATCGATCCCATCAGGTTGCGACACAGAACCATCATTGCTTCTTTAGAAGTGTCGCGATTTGGTGGTAGAACTTACCAGAACATGGATGCTCTAGGTAGATCCTGGTCGCATTATGGTGTCCATGCTGTCTCTAATCACTATAGGCTCGGGAGTCCTTGTTGTTTTTCCTGATTACGAGTTTGAACCTCATTTGCATGATTCTTTTTTCTTGACCTCACCTTCAAGACTCCCAAAAGACATAACAGGTCTTCTTTTAATCCCTTTTCAGACCCTCTAAACATGAAAATATTTCTGAGCAATCTTGTGGCCTTTCACGCTCGTTAAACTGAAATTTGAAGTCACGTCTATCCGGTGATAGTTTACCCCTTTTTCGGTCTGGAAGGTCAACTGTATGAACAAAGGTATACTCTATGGAACTTCAGTTCTCTAGAAGAGTACTCTCAGGTATCATTTTAACCCTTTTCCGGGCCTGGGGGACTAAATTTATGAAAAAGGAACCCCCACGGAGTCCATAGTTAAGCTCTTTTTCAGACTCCCTAAAATTGAAAAGATCGTCGAGTGACCTTATTCTCTCACACTCGTTAAACTGGTCCAGAAAAACATTCCTGACAGAGTCCATAGTTAATCTTTTTTCAGACTCCTTAAAAATGAAAAAATGGTTGAGTGATATTGTCTTTATCACACTCGTTAAAATGGTTTTGAATAGACGTCTTGTCAGTGCTAGTTTACCCCTTTTTCGAACCAACTAGACTACCTTCGAAAAAGGTACCCCAATAGAGTCTTCTTTTACGTTTTTTCAGACTCTCTAAATATGAAAAACCATTGAGCTTACCTTCTCTGGGCTCATTAAACTTACATCGAAGGACGTTACCATTGTGTGTTTTGTTAACCGTGTTTGCATACCTGCATCTTTGGTCTAAATGTATGCTCCATTTTGCTCCCAACTGAACCAACTGAATCATGCCTTATACGTAAGCCTTGTAGTACTTTCCCTCTGCGTCTTAACACCCTTGGGCCCCGGAGGATTTTTCCCGAGTATCATTATTCTGAACATCAGTCTTGTCCTTGCGCCTTGAACTTGTATGTTTGTAACACTCATTCCTCCATTGTAACATAACATTCCTTTATTCTTCTTTCCAAAATCATTGAAAAAGACAAAAAAAATCAAATATACCCCAAAAAGAGGAAGGGAAAAGTATTTTCTTTATTGGCAGCACAATACGTGGCCCTTGGATAAAGCACATGTGTCTGTTTGTTCGTCAAACTATGGGATTTAATACGACCTTAGGAAGCTATTCTCGCTACATAGAGTTGTGTCCTCCTCCGTTTGGTTATTCTTCCAAACATATGGAGAGTTTGTGTTGCCTCCTGCCTCGTAAACTTATGATTAATTCCATGCTGCCTGAGTCTCATCATTTGTCGTGTTGTTGTCCAAGGGAAGTTTTTACCAAGCATGAGTCGGCCCCTCTGCAGTTTGTCTCTTTCCCTCATACCCGGCCATCCTGAACGTCCAATCAAGTCTTTGTTCGAAATCAATGAAGCCTTCAGTCTGATCATCAAGATTCTCTAGTCCATGACTGACGAGCCATCGAAGACCTCTGGGTAGTGAAGTCGTACACTCATATTACACTCCTACCCAAATTTTGGAGATTTTTAAGTTGTTGCTCGAGCTCTGAAGACCTCATCTCTAGCCATCAGGCCTTATCAACTTCTGAGAAGATGGATACTCTACATGTATACCTTTTCGATTTCGAGATGTAGCTCCGTTGTGTATTGTTCGCAGCTAAACTTTATATAATTTATATGACATGGATCTACAGTGTATTTGATTGGTAGCCATGAGTTTATTCTATCCCAAGCATGGGTATGCCTGCCTTGGTGAGACAATTGTTATTTTGCAGATGGCACCTCCTGATTCCTGGTCCCTGGGCTCACTTGTTCGACACATTGGTGAATATTGTTAATGTATTTCGGCCATCGGATACTCTTTTGACCTCACACATCAGGAGGCATCTGTTATAACCCTAATTTTCACCAGACATGCTTACCTGGCATCAGGCCATCTCAGATTCCTTCTTTGCCAAAACATTGTTGAACAACTCTTCTTAAAAACACTTTTTATAAAGGCTCACGTGCTCTGCTCTATTACTGCATGCATGTACACGCTCGCTGACCCAAAACAACCTGCGTGTACCTACAAAAGCACAAAAAAAGGAAAGTTGTTGATGGAACACACAGCTTTGGGTGACTTAACTAAACCTTCCGGCCATGCATGGCCGAGGATTCGTCCAAATACCTAGCTTCTTCTAGCCTATGAAAGAAGGGTTAGGGGTCCCATTTGGAAGAGGATAATCATAGTAAAGAAACTATACCCAATTGCATATTCCCTTTGTCCCAACCCTTTAACCTTCCTTGTGCAAAGAGAAAGATAGAGCAAAGAAGTTGGAGGAGAGTTGAAGAGGAGCCCAGGACCAGGTTCGTGGAGTAGCGGCCGACTTCATCATTGTAAGTTTATTTGTTCAAGTTAATAATAAAGAGATACTTTTCCCGTCCCACCATATGAGGTTTTTATGATTTGTTGTATACTTGTTTATCGAATCTCTAATCCATTAATCTATATATCGAATGCATGCGGAGTTTGTTGTTTGTTTTGGGTGAATGAAGGTCAGCCTTGGGAGGAGAGATGCAATCAAAAAATGATCAAGCGTAAGGAAGGATCTACATCAAACACCCGTAATAAGGTATGTGTACTTAACTATGTATTTGCTTAAGAATAATGGGGATTAGGTCTGGGATGAAGGTAGAAAGTAGAGATCTTTAGGTCTTTTTTGAATGCATAATCTAACCCTAAGTGCTAGTCCGTAGAGGGATTTTCCACTCACAACAATCTGGCGCTGGCCTCTTCCCTTGAAAATTAAATTATTCATTTGGATAGCTACAAATGAAAAGATATTGACCTGGGACAATCTTCTTCGTCGGGGCTGGGAGGGACCCAATATGTGTTCTCTATGTCACAAAAGCTTTGAATCTATCTCCCATCTATTTTTAGATTGTGAATTTACTAAAAAAAAATTTCATAGGCTTACTCTCGCCCTTAAGCTCCAGATTACATGGACGGGCTCCACTTTACATGCTTGTTTGGTGAACTGGTCACTGGAGGAATTCACATTATCACAACTCCCTGCACTAGTTTGTTGTTATATTTGGTTGGTTCGCAACATGGTGATCTTTGAAAACACACCTGCCTCCATTAAATATGTTTGCTTCGGGATATTGGGCGATTTGGAGATTATAAGGGATAGGACGATACTTACTCCTCGATTCATACAACCTACATTACACCTAGGATGGAACACTGTCTGGTTTGATGGCGCTTCTCAAAATGAGGGACTTCACTATGGTGTTGGCGGACTGATTAAAAGGCTGGGTCATTCAAAGATTACTTGGACTTTTAATTGTGGATTTGGTTCCAATACAAAAGCAGAACTCCTTGGTGTGTGGGCTACCCTCATGTTGGCTACTAGACACAATATTTTGGAACCACAAGTGCTGGGAGACTCCAAGATCATCATTGATTGGTTAAACAACAATGGTCAGCTTCAAGGCATTGCACTTGAATGCTGGAAATACGGGATTACCGATCTCATCAAGGCCTTCACTCAGATCAGCTTCACACATATTTACATAGAAACAAATGTGGAGGCAGATACATTGTCCAAAAATTCTCTATCAAGACTGACTGGTATATTGACTTATCAACATTGGAAAAAAGGACATGAGGGACCCCCTCAGAGTATCACACTATTTTAGTGTTGAAAACCTTAGCCCTAGGCTTGATGCTATATTGGTCTTATTTTGTATGAATCATTAGACCGACCGTCTATTAGCTGGAATGGATGTGGAGACATATATATGAATAAATTTTTTCATGTGGTTATGGGAACAGTTAGATGTGGATGGAACAATACATATCTTTTTTTGTAAAAGCACTGAACTGTATTTTTTGGTTAAACCGTATTATAATACATGAGAAATTTTTCTTCTGGAAAAAAAAAAATCCTACTTGTCTTGTATGTGATTTGTCATCATATTTAGAGGTTGTGATTTGTTAACATATTGGTCATTATGAGTTAGACTTTATATCTAAGTGATTGGTTTGGTTATATTATTTAGGAGGTTGTTAGAGCTAATTAGATATGAGAGATATTCTCCAACTAATTAGCTCCTAGATTGGTGTGTGGTTGAGATATTCTCATGGTTAATATAGTGTATATATCTTAAGCCAGAACTTGATGTATAAGTATATAAAATTATGTGACCTGTTAATATATCACTCAACACACTTTTGGTTTGTGTAAAAACAATGTCTACTCTCCCATTTTCTTACATAGAGAACAAATCATAATATATATTTATGAATAAAAACTGAAGAAGTTGAGATAAATACGTTGCCCCTTAAGGTAATTTCAAGAATATCATGATTGTCACATGTGGACACTATTATTAAAGTTTGGTTATTGTGGCGAGGCTACATAGGGATTGAAATAATTCTATTATGTTATATTTTACTTAGTGCCATGCCTGTCATGCAAAAGAGGCGGCCTTTGGAGACCTAGAGAATAAGTGGGTTGTAAGAGGAGTTAAGACATCCCTTCTTAAGAGACTCTCTCATAATAGGATATGAATGCTTCTTAAGCTTGGCCTCTACATCCTTTGGGGGATTGGGCGCAAAACGATGTCTCCCACTCTCGAGGTCAAGTAACAACTTATCAATATTTATTTGAATACAACTTGTGCTGTCCATTTGAAAATGGAAAATATCGATGTGAATTAAATATGGTCGTAATTAATTTTATAGACCTATGATAAATGAGGCCATCTCCATGTTCTTAATTTTTTCACAGCAAATGTGTCGATGTTGTTCAATTAAAATTTCAAAATTTGGATTTACTTTGTTGAGTGGTGCATATCCTACATGGACATATTCAGATCCTTTTCGTTAATGTTCTTGATTTAATTATTGCCAGTGTTTCATGTAAACCTGCACAGGTGACCTAGCTAAAGCATACACAAACAAAATTTATCAAGAAAAGGAAGAGAGATACAATATGAAGAACGAGAATCAATGTATATTATGATTTGTTCAATGAGTGAGTGATATTCAATCATATAGGCAATGACATCCTATAATTAAGAAAAGTTAAGAAGCAGTGCGCTGCAGTGAGCTTTTCTTAGGAATGCATGCATAATAGTGATGGTCTAAAATTAGAAAGTCTAAAATAGAACTAGTCAGTTAACTCCCACTGAACTAGTGTGCCGAAAATATAAATTTCTCCAACACCCCCCCTGAACATCACTATGGAGTAAAAAATGAGTCCCGACTACTAGGCCATATTAGGTACTCATGTACAATGCAACCAATGAACACTGAATAAAAATGAAGAAAGAGGGAAAATCATGTGGGAACAAAACCCCCTCAAAGGACAATGCATCAAAACAAGAAAAGGTAGTGTTGAGTTGAGAAAAGGGTATAAATATTCTCCTTATTACTATGGTTTGTGATATATTCTTTGTTGACTTTTCTATCTTATTACTATGGTTTGTGATATATTCTTTGTTGACTTTTCTATTAATTTGAAGTAATTAGGGAAGAAAATGGTTAAAAAGTCTTTAGGAAATATTATTGAATGATATTAGATATTTTATAAACTTTGGTTTGAATTGTTTTGATTTTATTGCAGAAATGGACGATTGTTGTTAACTCAAGATAGTTAAGAAGATCATGAAGTTGCACAAGCCATTGAAGATCGAAGAAATCAGGCACAAAATGGTTCAAAGGAAGATTGACTCTTTATCTTGCAATCTTCATAAATAGTAAAAGCAATCCTGAGGATCTCTTGATCCTCATGATAGCTTAATTTACTTATATCATTGTAATATATAAATGATAGTGAACAATAGAGTGATAACCAAGGATTTTAACCAAGCATTCAGATCTCTTAATTGTTGACATTCTATACAACAATCCATTGTAAATGATTTATAAATTATGGAATTAATGAAAGCTTTAAGTGTTTTGATCATCCTTGCGTACTGAGTTTTTCGTATTAGTGTCTTCTGAAGACCGTGGGCCCAGTCAGAAGGAGTTACTATCTCACCTGTAATCGTATCAATTCTGTTTTAGTTCTATGATTTTAATTTCCTTTCAAACAGTTAAGATAAACTCGTTAGTGTGTTGATTCTTTTATGAATTAGTTATGTTGTTCATTTGCAGAGAATTGATGTTTCATTTGGAGATTGTCGATTGTTGTTCCATTTCCATTTGTTGTTAGTTTATCGCTTGTGAATTCCTTTCATTCTCGCACACATTGTTCCTTTTATCAAATTCACATTTGTTGTTCCTTTTGTTTAATTCACATTTGTTGTTCCTTCTTTAATATTCAGTAATTCGTTGTTCCTTTCCAGTAGATTAATTAACCATTGAGAGATTGATTCATTTAAGTGTTTTCGAAGATTAAATTATTGTTTCTTTGATAAATGAATTCAGTAAATTGATTGATGCTTTTATTCATGGTGTGTTATTGTTCAGATTACAATTATGTTGAGTAAGTTATTAGTTTCAGAGTTTTTAATGAATGCATGAAGAACTTGATTATTGCAGTAATTTAGATAGACTCGGATTTTCTTTAACTGAATTATCTACATGGTTTAAACCTCTACGACTATCTGCATAGACTTTATTGACATTCTTGAAAGAGAAGACAAATCCTCGGTTGATAAATTAATGTCAGACTAAGGTTGTTTTTAGGACATCTTTAGAGCCCAAAATTTTGGCGCCGTTTCCGAGGAGAATGTCAAAGATAGCATAGGTTTCATCTCTAGAGGATGAAGTATTGAAAACAGAAGGTAAGAACCTATGTAGGAAACAAGTAAAATGCTTGCGCCAAAATCTACCTTCAGCTGATGCATAGAGTTTATATAGGTGCATAGAATTTGTGTCTTTGTGTATGACTAAGAAGAAAGAACCTGAAAAACAAAAACCCCCACCAAAAACTACAAAATCCCAAGGCTCAGTGCCCCTGAAAGGAGCAATTTCATAGACAAAATCACCTAAAATGCCGAATCTCAAGCCTCAGTTGGACCTTGAAAAGGTTCTACCCGAATCCCTCAAGCAACAAATTCACCAACTGCAGCTCATGCTGAGGTTCATAGCAGAACTGAAGGGACTGAACAAATTTTCCAAAATACACATACTCCACTTTTTAGTCCTTTGGATGAGGGGAAATCTTGTAATTTGAAAGAAGGAGAAGGGGATACCAGTGAAATTGTTGAGGCAAACCCACAACCACGTGAACATGGATCTCATGTTATTCTGACAGGAGAAGGAACACCTGAAATCCCAGACATATCTAGTGTGATTAAATCTCCTAAGGGACCAAGTAATAAACCACCCCAAATAGAACACCCAGACCAAGAAATCCCTAAAGGTTATTGGCACATTTTCGATCAAATGGCACAGCAAAATCAATCGTGAAGCCATACTTCCACTTTGGAATATCCTATAGTTGATATGGTTGGTAATGCCCCAATGAAATCCATTCCACTACAAAATCTTCTGACCTTCAATGGATTGATCTCAGAGGACCCTGACACGTTCTTATTCGAGTTTGATGTCCTGTGTAGAGGCTATGACTATACCTATGAACCCCAGAAACTAAATCTATTTCCTTCCACTTTAAAAGGAGCAGCTTTACGATGGTTTATGGGATTAGGGGGAGGAACTATAAATTCATGGGATGAAATGAAACAAGCCTTCCTTATGAAATATCAAGACTACTGTAGGACCAGGGATTTAAAGGATGGAATATTTAAAATGACTGCAAGAGAAAAAGAAACACTAGAAGAATATGTTGAAAGATTTCAATATAACCTACAGAAATCACCCTACAATACATTACTAGGTGAGGTACTTACAACGACTCTAATAAAAGGTATGAAGGATGAATGGGTAGAAACATTCAATTTAATGGGAAAAGGTGATATTTATCAAGAAACATATGATGACATTATCCAATTGTGCATCAAGTGCTCACATGGTAGTACACGAACCAGATCGGGAATACGAGCCCCCATCACCAAAAGCAGCAACATTATTAACGAGAGTGTCACTCGGGCAAAAAATGGTAATCTTTTAGAAAAATTTAAAACAAAAATTTTGGGTACTCTGACTACACAATTGGATGTTTTGTAGGTTAAATAGAAACAAGCAGAAGAAGAATAGTCGTCGGCTATATTTTTTCCATGATGCAGAAGGAAACATGGTTCAAGAGAGTGTCCCTTGGATGTAGTTCGGACCTGTGCCATCTGTGCCAAAGAACATGCAACAGAGCAATGTCCATCACTCCCAGGACAAAACGTTGTCTTTAAAGAAGAAAAAGAGGAAACATAACCAATATATCTAATGGCTCAACATCACCAGTGGAAATATTGACCCCCATGTATGCTACAAGATCCTTCTTCTTTCTTTTCTGGGCAGTATAATCAATAGCATAATTCTGGAAACACATGGCAGGGCCAACCATTTGCTAATCCCACCTAGAAGTCCCAACAATATCCTACTGCACCCTGGCCAAATCAACCAGTTTCTAATCTTACTTGGACTAACTTTCAATACCCTACCCCATTTTGGCAGAATTCAAATAATAACCCCTATCCTTCACAGTGGACTAGCACAGCTTCCCAAGCCCCAAATTGGACTCAAAATGGGTAGCGCCCCATGGGACTGACCAATCCACCCATGCGAATGGATCCTCAAGCTCAACCCACTTTACAAGCTCCACTTCAATTACCCCAAAATCCTCAACCTCAAATGGGCCCTCAATTACCAACTCAACCCAACTTGAATCTTAATAACATACCAGTCTAGCTCATGCAAATTGTCAAGAATTTGGAGGGTGAAACCAACTTTGTAGAGTACAACGAACTCCGGTTGAGATCAGGGCATGTAATTTCTCCTGAGGAAAGAAACGTTCATCAATAAAGGAGAATGAGAATGATATACAACTAGCAATAAAACCATCACCTATGGTCATAATAGAAGAAACAGAGAAGAGGGAAAACACAGTCGAGCAACAGAATCCTGATGAAGACGTAATTTGTCCTCCCTCGTTTCCTGAGAGGCTAATGATAGAAAAACAAGTTGTATATCCTAACTTTGATATCTCCAGGGAACTAAAGAATCTATGTGTTAAAATTCCACTCCTACAGGCTTTGCAAGATATTCCTATTTATGCAAAAACAATTAAAGAATTATGTGGGAAGAAGACCGTAAGGAAAACTAAGAATCCATCAACTATTCATGTGGTAGGAAATTTGTCTGATCTTTTTCTAGGAAAGTAGGAGCTCGTCAAGTACACGGACCCAGGTAATTCCGTGGCAACAGTTCAGATACAGGGTTTTTTTTTTCCAAATACACTGGTGGATTTGGGGGAAACCATCAATATTCTGACCACCGAGACCTGTAATGTCCTGGGTATCACCTCCTTCGAACCTACTTCAACTATGTTAGAACTGGTTGATAGATCAATGGTTAAACCAGTGGGCACATTACAAGACATAGCAATCTCGGTCGACTCTTGGGAATACCCAGCTAATTTCCTAGTTATCAAACTAAGAACTAGACTCGATGAACACCCATTGATATTGAGACGACCGTGGCTAGCAACAACAGATGCATACATAGGATGTTGCATAGGAAACATGACAATTTCTAGAGGAAGTTCTATAAAGAACCTTATCCTATATTGTCCAACTAAGACAATTCTTCTTGTCATACATCAATAGTTGCAGCCACCTAGATATCCAGAAGAAAACCTACGATCTCCTCTCACACTGGAAGAAACTCTTGGGCTCAAAAACCAACTAGAAGATGATGTGATCGACAACTTCATTAACAATCCAACTATCATAAGCAACCCAACATGTCAAATGATAAAAGTTGTTTTAGATAATGAAGCACAGGGAGATTCTTTGGAAGAATTGATGGAGAAACAGATTCCCACTACTGTTGTCCATAACATCATTTCAGTTGAAATCGCACCAGGAAGATTTCTGAATATTAATGTCAATTTGAATGAGAAACAACAACAAAAATTGATTCAAATCCTTTCTAAATATCGACAGGCTTTTGCTTGGGAGTATCCTGACATGAAGGGAATTGATCCCAAACTATGTAAACATCATATCTATATCGAAAAAGATGTCTGACCCATCCAACAGACCCAATGAAGATTAAACCCTCATCTCAGGGATGTTGTTAAAGAAGAATTACAAAAAACTGATGGATGTAGATTTCATCTATCCTATTTCAGACATCCGGTGGGTCTCTCCACTAGTAATCATCCCTAAGAAGAATGGGATATGGTGAATCTGTGTAGACTACAGAGAACTCAATAAAGCCACCCAGAAGAACCATTTTCCTCTGCCTTTTATTGATCAGGTCCTTGATACTTTATCAGGGAAGCAATTTTTCTCCTTCCTAGATGGCTTCAATGGTTATAATCAGATTTAGATTGCTCTGGAAGACCAGGATAAAACTACATTTACATGTCCCTAGGCTACCTTCGCATACTGAGTATTGACCTTTGGATTATGTAATGCTCCAACCACATTCTAGAGAGCTATTTTAAGCATATTTTCTAATTTGATTAATGAAGGACTTGAAGTTTACATGGACGATTTCACCCTTAGCACTGATTTTGATCAAGCTTTAAACAATTTAGAGAAGGTACTGGAACGATGCATTGCTACTAAGCTATGTTTGAGTCGTGAGAAATGTCATATGATGATGACTGAAGGTGTGGTACTAGGACATTATGTTTCTGTAGATGGAATCAAGGTAGACCTAGAAAAAATAGAGGTAATCCTTAATTTTCCTACACCTCGTACACAAACCAAGGTACGTAGTTTCCTTGGCTGTGTAGGATATTATCGCAGATTCATAGAAAAAATTTCAAGAATAGCTGCACCTTTACATGCTTTAACTGGTAATGTGGAATTTCAGTGGTCTGATAAGTGTGATGTTTCATTTGCAGAGCTTAAAAGGTTAGTTTCAACAACACTAGTGTTGAGAGGACTGAACTGGAAGTTACCATTTCACATCTCTTCAGATGCATCGGATATTGATATAGGCGCTCTCCTTGGACAAGAAGAAGACAAGAAACCTTATGTTATTTATTTTATTAGAAAAAATATTACCCCTGCCGAATTAAATTACACAGGAACAAAAAAAGAATTTTTCGCCGTTATACATGCTATTAATAAATTTCTCCACTATATAACAAGCTATCCAGTAATTTTGTATACTAATCACTCTGCTATTAGATATTTAGTCAAAAAATCAATTACTAATGGATGGGTTACTCGGTGGTTGTTGCCATTGCAGGAATTCAACATCATCATTAAGGATCGACCGAGAAGAGAGAATCTTGTTGTAGATTTCTTGTCTTGTGTACCCAAAACAGATAATTCTTTGACAATTGAAGACCAATTTCCAGATGAACACCTGTTCGATGTGACTATTAAGACGCCTTGTTACATGGATGTGGCGAATTATCTGATAGCCAGGAAATTACCAGCACACCTATCATCAAGAGAAAGGAAATTAATCGTTCAACACAATGCACAGTTTACCTGGATTGGTGGATATTTTTCCACATGGGGTCTGATCTTCAGATCCGAAGATGTATCAGAGCCGATGAGATTCTCGATTTCTTGAAGGCGTGTCACGATGAGCCCTGTGGCAGACATTTTGTAGACTGCAGAACTGGGCATAAGGTTTTACAGATGGGTTATTATTGGCCCTCAATATTCAAATATGAAAATAAGTATGTCTAGGCCTGTGACAACTGTCAGAGGATGGGCCGACTAGGCCAAGTTGATGAAATTCCCCTACAACCACAAGTGGTGGAAGAACCTTCCGAAAGATGGGCACTGGATTTTGTTGGCCCCTTCAAACCAAACTCAAACCAGGAAGCTTATATGCTAGTTGCAAAAGACTATATCACCAAGTGGGTAGAAGCAGTGGCCTTTCCAAACACAACTAAGGAAGCAATCATTAAATTTCTCTTTGAACTATTTGTACGCTATGAATTACCCAGGGAAGTAATCACTAACGGAGGGTCGCAATTTACAACACATAAAATCTCGACCACTCTGCCCAATTATCACATTAAACAGAGGGTTACCTCCCCATACCACCCACAGGAAAACAGAGAAGTGGAAAGCGCCAATAAAGTCTTGGAGGCTATCTTGACAAAAACAGTTTCAACAAACCATAAAAACTGGGTAGCCGAGCTTCCAAATGCCTTATGGGCTTATCACACAACATGGCGTAACACTACTAGCTACTCTCCTTATCACCTAGTCTTTGGAAAAGAACCTATCTTCCCAATTGAATTTGGGATCAAGACTCTAAGAATGGCCCAGGAAATTGGACTGGATCTTACAGAGGCACACATAGAACACTTACAACAGCTCAATGAGTTATATGAAGCACGCTCATTTTCCCTTCAACACACAATTGTTATTCAACAACAGAGATATAGCTGGCACGATAAGCATATCAAGAAGAAATCCTTCCAGAAAGGTGATTGGGCGCTTCTCTATGATTCCAGATTTAAGGATTTTCCTAGGAAATTGCAGACAAGGTCGCTGGGACCATATGAAATCAATGAAGTTCATGATAATGGCACTATGACTTTAGTTACCATCGATGGGTCTGGTTCTCCTTTTCTGGTAAATGGACATCAACTACGACTCTACCATCAGTCGCTTTCAAAAGAATCATTTTGCCAAGAAGTAAGTAATTATCCTATTGTTAATATTTTAGCTATCTGGGAAGGTAACCCAACAGCTTCATCTCCATGAAATTTTTGTCTTTCCATCACTGTACATATTGTATATAGTTTTCTTTAAAGATTTGATTGAGTTTCTAGGTTTTTATTTTCTAGGAAAGTTATTATAAAGAGTTTTGGAGAACAAAAACCAGAAAAGATGACTGCAATGAAATATAATTAGCACTCTTTTTTGTTCCTCATTTAAAACTTCAAATTGATCTTGTCTCACTTTGAAAAATCCATCAAATATAAACCTTGTTTTACACAGGAGATGAATATGTCATGTTCCACAGCAAAAAGTCGAGCGACTGCACTAAAAGAATGTGCAGCTGTAGTAAATAGAAAATGAATGCATGACACTGCAAATCATCTAATACTGTGATCATTGAATAAACCTACCCATAAAATTAAATGAATTTAGTTGATGACTAATCAATCCTAGACTCGCTAAAAATTATTGCGGGAGGTATCCAATAACTTAATTAGATGGTTGAATTTGAACATCAGCGCCATTTTTCCTGAACGTAACAGTTGTCGTTTCCTTTGTTGCGATTTGTGTTGCCTTTGCGGGTAGTGTCATTCATTCGAATGTAACAACTGTTGTTCCCTTTGTTGCGATTTTCGTTCCTCTTTTGGGGGGTTAGCGTTGTTCACTCGAAATAAACAGTTGTTGTTCCTTTTCCTTAAAAGTCATGATTTTTTTTACCATCAACACATGTTGTTTTTACGACTACTCCTGATATGTTTAGCCACTCCTTTGGGTATGAACTTCACTAACTAATTTTCAACAACATCACTTCTAATTATCATGGTAATGATTTTTCATTTCCTTTTGTGGACTGTTGAGACCCTAAATTAACATCCCCACTACCCTATTATACTCCTCATCTATACCTTTTTGGCTTACCTAAGCTTGGGTGAATGACAAGAATGCTACCATTAGCCATTGATAAGGTCATAATGTAAAGTGTGATTAATTCATGCATTTTGTGGTTTATTGAGCTAGGAAATTAAACATTTCATGTACTAATGCTTCAATTTGCCATGTATAATCTTTGACCTCTAGATAAATCCAACCTTCCTGTACCATATCAACTATCCGGTACTTGTGCACCAATACTGCCACTGTCCAAATCCGGTACCAAGCACATCCGGTACTGAATCTCACCTGTTGCAATCTGGTACCAACGGCTATGGACTGTCGTGATCTGGTACCACCATTTGCGCACTGTCATGATCCTGTACCACTATTTGCGCACTGTTGTGATCCAGTACCATCTACCTGTCGTGACCCGGTACCAATATAGAGAGCCGAATGTACCAAGTTTAGTCCAGATCATGCCCAAGGAAATTGTTGGATGTTTATTTTCTTTAGCAAGGCTATGTTAGAATAGTTTGTTGATTGCCTCATCCTCATGCACTTCGTGTCATGAGGATGAAGCTAAAAGATGTAACCAAATAAATAAAATTAACAATTGACTAATTTGTAAATCATTTCACCTCCTTGTGTTTCCTGACTAAGACTGTTAAATAGCCGTGGCAAGGATGGTGGAAGAGGGGAGAGAGTTAGAATATTACAGCATGTGAAGCAATGTGTTATATTGCAGAACATATTCTGAGTGAAGATTAATAGAAGGGCGTCATTTATCTCCATGTCTTGATTGTCTATGATTAAATGTGAGTTGAGTTGTTAGCATAAGTTTGATTCTATGTTCGAAATTTGAATGAGAATAATGTGTGGGTTGAAAGCAAGCTTACTGTAGCCTCCAGTCACTAACCTGTTGAAGCGGCAAGGGCCCACCGCCCAAAAAAAGTCAGCATCTTCGTAGATTAGTATTAGTATTTGTTTTTAATAGTGTAAAGCTTTAATTCTCTCAGATGATAGCAGTACAGCTTAGAGTAGGATTTCCATTATATGATTGCTTAGAGATCTTTACTCTCTCTACTTTTGCATATGCTCTGTTTTTATGAATTTGATTTTGTTTCATAAACATGAATGTTGGCAGAAGTAGTCAGACATATCTGAAGGAGAACTAGTGAAGTTCACAATAGCACATTGTGAACCACAACATACTCAGTATATTGACTGTTGAACTACCCATGCTATGTCTTGATGATTGATGTGTGATTTCCCTTTCAGAAGTGTGGATTACATAGTT
>SNQJ01S0045345.1:60831-82843 GCA_010110895.2 Picea sitchensis | reverse complement strand
ATTTGACGAGGCTTGTACATGGAAGAAACTATATATCATCGTTCTTGGTGCAAAGGAAATGACATTGATGAAGTGAGGATGATAGGGATTAGAATATGGTCGTCGCTCATCCAACGTGAACTAGCTCCATTACCGAGATTGGAGTGGTAGAAATGCAATAAATAATGGTAGGAGGGGGCTCAAGTTTTAGTAGCGATGGAGGAACCGCCCTACATGATCATGAGGGCCTTTCAAATTTCCCAATTTCAATAGGTCCTAGGCTTTCATTTTATGGTTGGTGTGGGGAATTTTGGTGGCTTTTGTATTGGAAGTTTTCTATGGCTCTATCAACTCTAAGGGATGGAAATATTATCTATGGGAAGTTCTATTGCATATTTTTTGTTTTTCATATCGCACTGGGTAACCACAAAATAACAGGTTATGGGACTCTAAAAATTCATGGAGGAAATTCTAGGAGTTGTGTTCATCCTAATTTCACAGTTTGGTTGGTTGCCTGGTTCTCTTAGTGTCTACATTGGAAATTCTTCCCTAGGAAATAAGGTCCAAACATGGACCCTTTCAATGTCTACATCCTAACATTAGTGATACTATATAGTGGTTTTCTATTATCCCAGTTTGTGTTACTTTGGCCCATGAGACACCCAGTCCTAGATCATTTATTAATATCACAGATTATTGTGATGTGCAGGTCCCTAAATCTAGCTCAAGGGATCAAAGTTGGAGAAAAGAAGCGTTACTCGACCTTCTCCTAGTGTGGATTCAACACCTATTATGATGAGAGATATAAGGGTGGAAAAGGGAGATGAGAAAATCTTCCACACCATGTTCCTCGCTAAGTTGAAGATGGGGGTTGACGCATTGGAAGAAATTGTTTCGGAGAAGCGGAAATGGGTGGAAAATGAGAAAATTAAGAAGGAAATTAAGGGATGATTCTTTATTCGTAGGTTCTCATAGAGAATATACACTAAGTATTAAAATCAATTGAGAACTACTATCTCACTAAGACCTTCATTTCCAAAGTGCTTCAGGAGCATGGAGCTCAATAAGTTCTTCAAGAGAAACAAGGGATTTAGGAGGATGGAGAAAAAAACAAAGAAATATTGAACAAGTTCATGTTATTTGAGGACAAGTTTGACGTGGCTTGTATATTTTTCTTTGGAATCAAAATTGAGGTGGCATATGAGTAGGATGATCACAAGGATTGTGCCATAAACTATAACTATACCTTCTTGAATCTAGTCATTATAGATGAACTCTAAAGGTAACTCCTCAAATCTAGTCATTGTAGATGAAGACAATAAATAGGACATCATCAAGGTTGTTCCTGGCATGCAAGATCTCATTCCTCCAAGATAGGACATCAACAAGGTTGTTCCTGAAATGAAATCTCCCATGCCTCCAACCCCTTTAGGCCAACACTAATAAGTATTTGTTTTTATTTTTGTGGTCATCATATGTTGTCACTATTTGTAGTTATTCTTGTCTTTGTTATATTCTTGTTAGTTTTACTATACTTAGGATCTTGTTTTAGATTACCTGAGGTTTTGAACCTCTCTCATTTGATTATTCATGGACATGGAAACTTTGATACATGTTGGTTGGTAGTTTGAAGTTTTTTATGGCTTGGTTTCCTTTTCATTATGTTTTTGAACCTCTCTTGGTTGATTAGGGATGGACATGAAAAATGTAATACATGTTAGTTGGTATATTGAAGTTTTCTATGGTTGGGTTTCCTTTTCATATTTATTTTGAAGCTTTCTATAATTGGTTTCCTTTTTGACGAGCTATGGAGTGATGATAATAGGATGATGATGTTAATGTAAATAGATATGTGATATATATATAATTCATTTCATTAATTTAGTAATAAATATAAAGGTCTTAATTGACGAGAACTAACTTTTATTTTTCCACTCATACTTTCCCTCTTTATCTTGGGTCATATGGTGATATTTTTCATAAATATTAATTTTCTTAAAAACTATAAATAAATATAAGAAAATTGTTGCAGACGCATTTTGGTTAATTTTTGGGATCTGTGCCAACAAGAAGTCAAAGAGTAAAATACAGTTAGAATATGGGCCAGGATGCGCGACAGGAGTGGACTTCAAGGAGTCATAGCACACGATAGAAGGATGTGCGACAGGAGAAGACTTCAAGGATTCATAGTGCATGACAAAAGGATGAGCGACGAAGAAACACGCAAAAAATGGAAAATGGTTATAAGCCATTGCGTTTTTGGGGACATTTTTTCCACTTTTGTAATGTGCTTAGCCCTACTTTTTATGTATAAATATGTAAAGGGTTTTTGGGTAGCGAAGGAGGGAGAAAGAGTAATAGAAGAACTTGTATGAGAGTTCGACATATGAGAAGTCCCTACTGCTTTTTGGGTAAGGAAGTCGAGGGAAGGAAGGAGTATGAGGTATGACTGAGGAGTGAACTCACACTGCAAAATAATGGCTAGGCAAGTTTGAGGGATGTTTATGTTGCATATTTTGTAGTGCAGTGCAAATTTGTAAGAAAACCATTCATGAATAATATAAGAAGAAATTCATTGTGGACATAGCCCAAGTTTGGTGAACCACGCAAATCTATGTGTTGTGATGTATTTTGGTTGCTTGTTATGTTGTTTAATGTTATTGTGCAATAATGATAATTCTTAATTATAATGATGAATGTGTTAGTCATACATGATGTTGTAATATCATGCATAAACTATGTTAATGATGAAATAATTGTTAAGTAATAGGAACTAGACACATGAGTAAATGAAAGGTTTAATTCCTCGCTTCCCCTCATTACTATAGAACCTTGATTCTTGTAGCCCCTCTAGATGTCTCAAGTGATACTTCACTTTCTCTACAAGTTATGCCAAAAGGGTCGGTGTCTAAGGGTTTTGTTGGTATTTGAGCAATTAACCCCGGGTCTACCCACTGCGTGCCAACAAATGGTTTTGTTGTGGGGACTAGGAAATATAACTGAGGGGAATGTTTTGGAGGATAAATAGGGAACAAATTGAAGAATGGCTAGAGAGGAAGAAATGGGAATTTTCCAGAGAACATAATAGAAACCCTTGACTTAGCGAAGAAAAGTGGTTACAGAGGTATGTATTCACAAATCTACATGAAATTTTCTTTGGTGAATTTCTGATTATTTTGACCGAATGGTTAACAAGGATAGTAGAGAATGTTGGGAGGTATAGAGATGAAGCTCTGAGAAACTCAACTCCTGAATTGATCAGACAACTAAATACAGTAAGTAACAAGGTTTATCACGTGGTTGATTTATGGTTGAATAGTATTATGGGGGTTATATTACAAAGTTTGAAGTATATTGTACCCTGTCTTACTGTTTCATGGAGAGGAACTCTTTCAAGGTTCCGTGTAGAAGATATTTAAGTGCATTATCTATGTGGATAAAAATGTTTCTATGTGATAAGAATTTCATGAATATGGAGTCTTATAGTTAGTTTCTTTAGTGCACATAGGGGGACTGGGGGATGACTAGAGGAAGTTTTGAGAGTGGGAAGGATGAGTAAGGAGTAGAGGGACTGAGGATGTTGAGAGAGGACACTGAATCAGATGAATATATTGGAGTATTTCATTGTGGGAAAAGGTTTAAATATAGTAAGAAGGAGACTATGGCTAGGAAAGGAGAGAATCACAATGAATTAGAGGGAAGTGACCCATGCACAATAATTTAGATCACAGAGTACGAAGAAAGGAAACAGAAAGAAATAGATCCTCAATACTATCTAGTAGAAGAAGGAATTCCATCTCAGATTGAAATCTACATCGAACCCATGACCCTGTGTGCATCATTAAGAATTGAAGCATGAACTGAGACTTGTTCAATAGAAATTGTAATAAGTGGAGGAAGTCATAGAAATAGTCATAGTAGTGGGAGTAGCACAACAAACTAGACTCAGTCAACATCACCAAGGGTAGGTACAACACCCAATGCAATGGAAGGGATAGATCATACATTGAGAATGCCTAAGTTTCAGGGAATGGGGTTGGACGACCATGAGCAACACTTTTTTGTATGTGACACAATATGGACTGTGAAGAATATCTAGGACGAGGCGATGAAGATCATGCAGTTGGCCATGACGTTAAAAGTTCAGGCACTACTATGGTATATGAATTTTTAGATGACTACACCGGCAGGACAATCAATAACTTTGATAAAGATTGGACAAGCATTGTTGAAGGAATTTTGGAAGCTTAAATCTAAATCGCAATATATTACAGAACTAAAAGAAATTAAGCAAGTGCAGAATGAAACAATGTGGGATTACGACCAAATATTTAAAGATGTAATGGGTAGGTTAACCTTTCAAATACCCTATGAGCAACATCGAGAATGGTTTATTCCAGGAGTATTGTCACACATTTGTTATCTTTTAACACAACAGAAGTTAACGTCTCATCCAGAAGCATTGGAAATCATGATGAAATTAGAAGCCTCTCTTGTAGGAGATGGCGTAGGTACAATCACAGTTGGATGCATTGATGATTCAACTATCATACATAACAAAGGAAAAGGAAACGTGTGAACATGTTTGGTGTATAACATGTAAAATAGAAGGTCATCATAAGGAAGAGTGTCCAACTTTCGTGCAATATATGGTCATAGGAGCGCCAAACCTATTGCCAGGAGGAGTGGGGTATTGCATGTTAGCCTCTTTCTCATATACAATCATTAAGTCTTAATATACCACCTTTGTATATTTTACATACTAGGATATAGTTGTTATCCTAAGTATGTTTCTAGATTCCTATATTGTCTCATCCTACCTTATCTCTTGATGAGGTGTCGATGTGAGAACAATTGAGGTTGTTTCATTATTGTATTATATATTTTTATTATTAAGATGAATACAATGTTCAGAATTATGGCTTGAGGCCTTTTTCGCCAATCTTCTTGTTCTAATATTAATATGATAAATATCTTCAATTGGTATCAGAGCTCCTATGTTCTCAAGGGCCTGTTAACTCCATGATAGTTTTTTCATGGAAAGTTTGATTTCAGAGCACGGTGATGCACATTTGGTGAAGAGTAGATTCCAGTGTCGAAATATCTTGGAAAACTCCGTCGAAATATCTTGGAAAACTCCGTCGTGGCATCGATCATTTGATTGGTATGTCAATTGTTTCGTTTTACAAAGGAAAACAATAATATTTGTTTTAGATCTATCACTGAACTCAGGTTTTAGATCTATCATCCTCTTATTGGTCAATTCTTTGCAAGGTTTTGTCAAGTATCTGCAAATTTAGATCAGTCCATGCATCTCTAGTCTATCTGCAAAATTTGTTTGTTATCTTAGTTTGATTTCCAAATGGATGATCGCACATATCCCTCCATTTCTATCCAACATCGCTTTTCTGGTTATTTTTTGATCTTTATGCACATACATGCCAATCGAATTTAAATCTACCACAGAATATTGTACGTCGGTTGTTTATGGAACATTTCATGACGAAATACTATAAAACAAATTCACGCCCAAAAAATCTGTACACAACAAATCTGTCAAATTCCCTATAAATCCTTCAAACACCCAGTTGTTTCATTCATGTAAACGTGGAGCCTGTAGCCGAGTGGAGGAGCCTATAGAAGAGTAAAGGAGCCCATATATCCATGTGAGAAGGACACTTTGTGGAGGACTATGTGGGGGTTCGAAGAGGATGCCGATGATAGCTTGCAGAAGATCTGCTTGGAGGTCGAGAGTTCGAATATTAATAATTTCCTCATCACACAATGAGTGCCAGAGTTGAATCAATTTCAACATCAAGCCACGAGGATCGTGGAGGAGATCCATAAAATGGCATATGAGTGATCCAACCACTAATCCAACTAGCTATCCAGCAACGAATGCCATATTTTTTTGGCACGAAAGCTTGGTATTCACGTTTTTTATCTGAATTGATTGAGAGTGTCTAGCCTCAAGGACAAAGCAATGAATTTTACATAATTTCTTTGTACAATTTTCCAATGGGGATCTGTGCTTCCAGAAGTGAACCAAATCTGCAAAATTGTGTGTAGATTGTATCAGGAATCTTCCCACAAATCAATGAGCTTTAAAACATGGAGGAAATCACACACCTTCAACATGATTTGCTTAATGAACAATCCCGGTACATCACAAATCCTCTCCACGATCTATCTTGTGTTCTGATAACCCAAATCTGTGCAGCTGATCCATGCAATCTGCTATCTATTCGACTGATCAGTGTCTTTCATGTCGAATGCACCTGAGAAAATCCATTGTTCCAAAGATCGATTCCTTCAGAGAATACGGGAAATCTGGCGAAGATCTGGCATCTCGATTTTAATTACTGGTGAGGATCTGGCATCCAATTCTCAACTTCTATGGATGAAGGAATGGTGAGAGAATTATACAGATTCATGTTTTAGTAAAATGTATTTGCATAAGTTTTGAATAATTTGTGTGATGACATATATGCACAATTTTTAAATTGTCATTTTTCGCTTTTTGAATGGCACATAAAAGAAAATCTTATGGTGAGGTTTCCAAGGATTTAATATCATAAAATAAGAAAATTGAATGTCAAGAAAAAGGCTTGAAGAAACTATTATTTATTATTTATTACATGGAAATATATTTTACTCAAAATTATGAAATTATGGGTTTGAAGGCTGTGAAATTTTTGAAGAAAGTATGGGATTTGAAGGTTGAAGAAAGTACAATTGAAGGATCAACACTTTGTAACTATTGAGTATTCAATTTTGTAAAGGAGGAAAGAGGAAAATTAAAAGCTTCATGTATCATCTTTTAATAAAAATATTATTTTTTATGGTGATGGTGATCTAGATCCGCTTGAAATTGAATAAGGGGATCTTAGGTACACCTTGTATAGTGTGTGTTGGTGATTTTTTCATGGTTTTTATATGAGTTGATTTGTGTCTAGTTTTGACGTTATCCCACATACATGGAGTACAAATAAGGTTAATGAAATAAGCACAAAATTAAAGCCAGTGAAGCACATACATTCAAGCACAATCAAAGCTATCAAATTAAGAAGCAATGAAGATATGAAATTGGCAATCACATCAACATTGGACACATCAAACTCATAATCAAGGACTAAAAAAATCATCAAATTTGAAGATCAACTCAGCTTGAAATCAACATTTATTGTAAACTTGCAGATAGTATTTTTTTGTAAGTGTCAAATCAAATCAAGTTAAATTTCTTTGTAATTAGGTTCATTCTCGGTTGAGCCCGACACCCAAGAGTCATTGTAATTTTGAGTCGTAATTGAAAAATATGAGTAGTTGAATGAATCATTGTAATACTTTGGGATGCATTTTTAGTGGTAACCAACATCCTCAACTTGTTGAAAATTTCAAGCGAGCGTGAAAGTATAAGAAAGTGAAGTCTTGGAAGCAAGTTCAAGAGAGCATGTTCAAATGGAGCAAAGTCGTGAATTATTAGAGTTATTGAACACTCTAATAAACACCACTGAAGACAACACAATGATAATGAACAAAGAAACTCTTCAATCAGTGCTAACTTGTTTACAGGTGATGCAAGCTAAGGTTGTACTTCTTCAAGTACAATCCCAACTATTGAATGATAAGTTGATAGAACTCAAAAGTCAACAGCCAGTGCATTTTTCTAAACTAGGTTTTGTTTAGAACAACCCTTTCTATGATGATAATGATAATGATAATAATGATTATAATGATGATGATAATGATGATCAAATGTCAGTGAAGGAGAACATTAACAAGCCATCTTCAAAAGTAACTTCAAATGACGATGAACCGCAAGCAGAAGATGCCAAAGCACAAAGTGATACAACAAGTATAAGTGAAAGTAAATGTGAAGCATGTCATCAAGTACAACATGATCTTTCCAAGCCCATCATCATACCTTGGGAATAATTACACTTCAATAAAAATCGACATGGCTTAGGATATGAAAATTAAAATAGTTTTCATATTCCAAATTACTCCAAACCAATTTTGTTCGTGAGCGTTGAGTTTCTTCAAGAGAATTCAACTTCAAATGTTGAAGATCAGAATGATAAGTGAAAACATTGTAATTGAGTTGGTCACATGGAGAATCAGTGTTTTTATCTCCATCCTTGCTAGCATTGTGGCAAGCATAACCATTCTTTAGACAGATGTTAAATACTGAAGAAACCTGGAAGATTGAAAATTCACTATGAGTGGATTGATCCTTGAAAATGGTCATCAACAATCAAGAGACTATATAAGTCTTACCGAAGAATTGAATCTTGAGTAAAGACCAATCTTGTATCACATAACATTTTTGTTCCTCACATAAGTGTTCCCCTTATGGCGTAGCTTTCAAGCATGGCCCTCATGGGATGAGATAACATGTGGTTTTTTCTGCATGCCCACTTTATTTTGTACTCAAATGAGGCAAGTATGGTACTCTCTTGAGCCTAGAAGGAGGGAGTACAATGATGAAACTCTCATACAACTTAAGGGGGGGAGTTCATAAATCTAGTGAAGATGGATTTTGTGAAACCACTTGTGGTCTCTCCTTTCAGCGAACAAAGGGGGGAATTGATGATGAAATTGATGATGGAATTGAATATGGTTGTGATATAGAAAGTTTCGAAAACAACAGACATCAAATATGCCAGATGGGCATGAAATTTTCCAGATGGGCAACTGCAGTCTGTAGATGGAAGACTTTGGTATAATGATGGTTGTATATTGAATCATACATAGGGATGTTGATTTTGAGATAAATTATGTGGATATTTGGCTCATCTAGATGTTCATTGGACCTAGCAGAGGATAGATGGATCCTATTGCATTGCAGCTTGGAATTGATTGAGTTGTCAGGCATTTTCAGGGATGTGGCAGACTTGCAGCTGATTCACTTCTCTTTTTTCTCTCTCATCATATTAGATTTCACATCAGTGAACACAATTGTTGGCAATCTATCTCACATGATTACACATTGAAGTTTTCCAGATTTCTCATCATCCAGATTTTGTGGTTTTTCAGGCAGTTATTCATTGTGGCTCAACTCAAGAGTTTCAACGTGAAGACTTGGAGATGTACCAGTTTATGCACCTAGTTTTCTAGTATTATGTCTCAGACTTATGATTGAGGGGGGGAATGCTAGCCTCTTTCTCATATACAATCATTAAGTCTTAATATACCACCGTTGTATATTTTACATACTAGGATATAGTTGTTATCCTAAGTAAGTTTCTAGATTCGTATATTGTCTCATCCCACCTTATCTCCTAATGAGGTGTCAAAGTGAGAACAATTGAGGTGGTTCCATCATTTTATTATATATTTGTATTATTAAGATGAATACAATCTTTAGAATTATGGCTTGAGGTCTTTTTCGCTAATCTTCTTGTCCTAATCTTAATATGCTCAATTTATTCATTGTGAGTTATGTAAGATATGGGGGAATAATATGACTACCTTTCCCTTACTGCATAAATATCAGAGTACTCCAAGAAATTTATTTTGTAATTTTTGCAAGTCGGTAGGACATGATGAGAAAGATTATTGCACATTTGATCTAACGAGAGAGAGAACTTCACATGCATACATAATTTAGGAAGAAAATGTCGTAGCAGAAGGAGGAATTCCAAAGTACAACACTCTAAGGGGCTTTAACCAATGTGTATGTGGAGGATTCGGTCGTGGATGCAGAGGACCAATAATTTGTTATAATTGTAATCAACTGGTACTTTTAGCAAGATATTTCTGAAATCCTTGCATGATGTGCACGTGTTGAAGGTCCGTGGATCATGTGACAAAAGAATGTCCTCAACTAATAGTGAAGTGGTAGGTGAGAGGGAATCAAAACCAACATCATAATTAGAACCAAAACCTGCATATGATAGCCATTGAAGAACGTGATGATCAACCAAGAGTAGTAGTTGTTATGCACGATGGAACGAGAATTGGACTAGATGCAATAGAGAAGGGAAATGGAGTGGAAAAATGGGTAAGGAAATAAGTTGAGCCCATGCCAACATTCAATCTGTAGAAAGAAAACTAAACCTATCAGCAAGAAAGGAAGGATATACTAGGACCAGACTAGATAGGCTCAACATCAAAGACACCTCCAGTATACGATATGTTGTTAGTTTAAGGTCACACTATTCTAGAAATTACACTTGAAAAGGTAAATACTTGGAAAGACTTTATAAAGAGCTATTTAAAGTTGTTGCAGGATGAAACAACAATAAATTCACTACGTGAAATGGTCAATCAATACACTCAAGACAAAGAAGTACATATGACACAAATAGAAGTAATCCAAGTCTTGTGCAAGAGGAGGACAAATAGAGAGTTCAGGTTAAGTCTGCAAATAGGAGAATATGACATGGATAATTTCATCTTGGACTTAGGATTAGACATCAATGTTCTTTCAAGAAATACATGGGAGATGATGGGGAAACTGAAGTTAGTTTTTTTTATTTTTCATTTGAGGTTGGCTAACCCACATAAGATAATATCGATCAGGAGACTGGTAGCAGTACCTATGAACATAGATGCAGTGTGTAGTGCAGCGGACTTTGAATTCATCGATATTTTGGATAACAGTTAGTTGTATCCGACATTACTCGGACTATAATGGGCCATTTACAATCAAGTGATTATTAACTTGAAGAAATGAGAGATTATTTTTGAAGGAGGCTTAAAGATCACTACACCATTAGACCCTATGGAGGAAAAGAGATATGTGGAGCATGCGAGAAAGAGAATTGATAACTTATATAATATTACAGTGCACATGGATGACTACATCAACCCCATTGTAGACAGAGCACTTAGTTGGAGAAGCTTAAGATCTTGTGCATTAGACTCAGAGGAGGGACTTGAATAGTGGCAACATCGGTTGCATGAAGTATCGACTAGAAGGTGTGCTCGTATTACTCGCTCTTTGCGTTGGA
Source organism: Picea sitchensis (assembly GCA_010110895.2). NCBI lineage: Eukaryota > Viridiplantae > Streptophyta > Pinopsida > Pinales > Pinaceae > Picea > Picea sitchensis. The sequence continues at coordinate 71,909 of SNQJ01S0045345.1, read as the reverse complement.
TCAGAACATAGTTACATGATACACTAAGTTTCAAGGGATTAATTGAGGTAAGATCCTTTGTCAATGAATTTGAGCTGCAAATACCAGAAAAATAAACGTTATTAGAATTAGATGTTTCACTTAGATATACCCTAGAAAGATGGTGGGAAACCCACAAGGAAGGGATAAATGATTGGAAAAAGTGTAAAAGGTTGATGCAAATCAGGTTTGGAGCAAAGGACAATATGTGAAAGTATACAGGGATGAGTGATCCAAAGGATCATGTTGCACGATGCATCATAACTTGGAGGAAATTGAGGAAGTAGAAATGGATGCACATGTTCATACATACGCTGGAAACCATTCCAAAGAACTATTATTTAGAACTAGAAGTGCACAGAAGAACGACAGACTGGGAAGAGATCATTTGAAATTTTCAGGTAACATTTAATTTTGAAGCTAAGTCACCTTTAGTAGAGGTAGCTTTACAAGTCATTAGTGGTGAAAATTTTATGGAAGAAGGTCAAGTAGAAATAGTACCTACATATATTGTGCATAGAGAGTCTACGACAATTGATGAACTATTAGAATGCTATAATGTTACCGAGGAAGACCAAGAAGAAGAAGATTCGAGAAACATATAGGTACCAAAGACTAAATGGGCGCATGGCGTAGTAGGTCCAACGCTCGAATATGAGGTGTATGTGAAGCCCTTAATAGTCCACAAAGTGAACATTGGAATGAAGGAGAAATCGAAATTTGCAAACATTGGTGATTATTGGAACGATGAGACCATGGAAAATATTGAAGACTTATTGCACAAATATCATGATCTCTTATCCCGAAAAAATTTAGAGATGAAGGGAATAGATGGAGAATTGGGCGAGACGAAGATCCAATTAAAACCATATGCTAAGCCGGTAAAGAACATATTCCATATTGGATCTAACCTGAGGAAAAAGTGAAAGAAAAGCTTTACAAGATGATAGAAGATGGTATCATTGAGCATGTCATGCAATATGAATGGATAAGTCTGATGATGGTTCAAGATAAGAAAGAAGAGAATGTCCCATAATTTTTGTAGACATAAGAAATTTGAAAAATACCTATTTTCTTGTACGCCATTTCAAACCCCCTTTATAGATGAAGTATTACAAAGCGATATAGGAGGGTAGGGAAGCCTACTTGTTCATCGATGGATTTTCGGATACCATTAGATAATATTTTCGGAAGAAGATAGACATATAAGAGACGACATTTTAATGAGAATGGGGGAAGTTACGATTACCACTGATGATGATATGCGTTTTGACAGAATGGGGAAGTTACCAGTACACAGTGATGTCGTTTGGGTTAAATAATGCACCTGTTGTGTTTTCTAGAGTAGTTGTCGCATTATTTAAGGAGTTTATTCATAAGTTTCTTGAAGTATATTTGGATGAATGGATTTTCTTTATCCTATTGAAATATCACATATAAAATATAATGTTTACACTTGATAGATATATACAATATTAGATTTCATTAAATTTAAAGAAATTTATTTTATGTGCACCGTTCAGAAAATTGTTAGGTCATGTGGTATGCAAGCATGGTTTTTTAGTTGATCCATCCAAGATAGCAATAATTGTTAATTTAACACTGCCTAAATCAGTGAGACAGTTGAGAACAACTTTCGGTCATACATGTTATTATAGGAAATTTATTAAAGGTTATGCACATATTACAACCCCAATGGAGAAGTTATTGAAGAAAGAAGCTAAATTTCACTGGAATGAAGATTGCTAGAAGGGTATCGACGTATCGAAACAAAATTTAGTAGTTGCACCCATTCTCATATTCCTGTATTGGGAAAAGGAGTTTCACATTCATGTGGATGCATCATCGATAGCACTCTTGCAGTTTTAGCCCAACCTGGATAAGGCGAATTAGATCATTTGATTTATTTTTCTAGTAGGAAGTTGTCAACTACTGAGAAGAATTGCATGATGAGAGAAAGGGAAGGCTTGGAAATGCTTTATGCCTTGTAGAACTTCAGACACTATTTATTGGGATCCCATTTCAATATATATACAAATCATTCTACACTCATATATCTAGTGAACAAGCCAGCGTTGGGGTGAATAATATGCAGATGGTTATTATTGTTCGAGGAGTATGATTTTGAGGTTGTTGTGAAGCCAAGAAAACTGAATGCAAGAGCATACCATTGGTCGCAGATACTGACAGGGGAAGACACAGGGAACCTAGATGATAGCTTACCATATGCACATTTATTTTCATTTCAAATGGTAGACGACCATTTTGAATAAATTGTCCAATACTTGAGCACATCAATGGATCTATCCAATATGATAGTAGGCCAAAAGAAACATCCAGTGGTCAAAGAAGTAGATTATGATTTTATCGTAGGAAACTTATATAAGTTAGGAATAGATGGAATATTGCAATGATCTGTGCTAGAACATGAAATACCCATGATATTAGCAAAAGCACATGATTGAATTGAAGGAGGAAATTATGCAGGAAAGTGAACAACATATAAGATATTGTTCGCAGGGCTATGGTGGCCTACCCTCCATAAGGACACATGAATATTTCCAGAGCTGCAACATTTTCAAAAGAGTAGGAAGACCATCACAAAGGGATTATATGCCCTTGAATTCATAAGTTAAGTTGCACGTGTTTGATAAATGGGAAGTGGATTTTGTCAGGATGATTAAACCACCAACGAGAAGAATAGGAGCCATATACATAATTATTGTGACAGACTACTTGACAAGATGGGAAGAAACAAAAAATGTTACATATTGAAGCATGGAGACATATGCATGATTCTTGTTTGAGAACATAGTTACAAAGTTTGGGTGTCCTAAAGTAATTATGAATGACCAGGGTAATCAATTTTTGAAAAAAACAATTGTGGCATTGACCGAAGAGTTCTAGATACAACATCGACAGAGTACTCCATATCAGCTGCAAGCCAATGGAACTATGGAGGCCTTCAACAAGATACTGGAAAATGCATTGACCAAGGTGTGCAACGTAGGACAATATTATTCGGATTTAAGGATCCATGCAGTTCTTTGGGCTTATAAAACTACATGCAAGAAGATGACAAGAAATACACCATTTAGATTAGAATATGGTCATGAAGCAGTCATTCCTATAGAATTTGTTGTACCGAGTCTGTGCATTTATGCAATGAAAAATCTTGTGGATTTTGGTGTAGTAGAAGAAAGACTATCACGGTTAATAGTGCTAGAGGAAGATCGATTTATCCAGTATTCCATAAGAAAGTACAAAAAGCACGAGAAAAGCCATGGCATGATAGACAGATGAAGGAGAAGAAGTTCCAGACATGATATCTAGTATGACTTTATGACAACAAGTTCCTACAACACCCAAGAAAGTTCAAGAAACATTTTTTAGGGACATACATGATCATATATGTGACTGACATAGGTGTTGTTCAATTACAACAACTGGATGGACAAGTCATGGAAGGACTAGTAAATGGGAGTCGACTGAAACTATATAGGGACGGTCGTCCTTCTGCGCACTAAAGGATTTGTGCAAGATAACTTGTATCATAGTTTACTATAACAAGAAAAGGAAGAAAAAGAAACAAAAAAAAAGTAAAATGGGAAAACAAAACATGAAATTGGATCAACAAAGAAGTCAAAAGTTGAGAAATCCAAGAAGTTAAGGTGATAAGATAAAGAGGAAAATCCAGAAAATGTCATGGAAGATAAAGGAAAAGGTAGAAGGTTGCACAAATGAAGGAAGCTAGACTACACAAAAGAAAAGAGATTGCACAGAAGGAAAGAGTTTGCAAAAAATACAAGAGATCATGCAAAAGGAACAGATCGTGTCGAGAGATGAGACTACATAGATGGCAACTAAAAAAATTTAAAACAGTCCATGATAGGACATGTAATAGAGATATACCATGATGAAGAAGTAGTGGGGATGCATAACATTAAATTTTGAAGAGATTGATCAATTTCAGGATCGAACAAAGAATTCGTTGAAGATATAGAGTGATGGAGCAGCAAAAGCAGGTAATGAATGCCAACCACTAGTGGATTAGACAAAAAGATTAGGCATGAAAGGAATTTATTAATTGGTGATGGAGTGTAAAATAAAACAAAAGGCCATCGAGGGAAGGTTATTTTCATCTAGAAATCATATAGAGAGTTGAAGTTCTAGAGCCAAAGAGTCGAAGTTACATAATCGAAGTCTAGATTCGAGTCCCATAACTAGTTGGAAGTTGAGACCAACATAGTAGAAGAAAATGGAACCTAATGAAGCAAAAACTTCAGCCTCAGTACCAAAGAAATCATGTAGTCAGCCTGGGATGTGGTATGTAGTAGAAGAAACACAGGAAGCATCATCCTCAATCGAAATATTTTTGAGAGATTATATCCCATCGAGAAATCCATCAACAGAATAGGTCCATTTATAGAAGGAGGCAAGGTACCCATTAGTTGAGCCACCGATTCCAGAGAGAGTCATAGTGGAAGGGGATATGCTAAGTATGATACCAGCTCTGAAATATGTTGACCATGATATCACTGATGAAAATAAGTTTCAAGGGCTCATACCCAGTAAGTTTCTGATGAAATCCATTAGTTTCAAGACCCACATGATTGTCGTAGAACCATAGGTGTGGGATAGGGTGTTGAATAAAGTAGGTCTTCTAAACCTGTTTGATATACCGCATTTTGGATGGATCCAGGAGATCAATGCATGAGTGAAAATGATGTTAAGTTGTGTGCGTGGAGGATACTTATGACCTGAAAGGCCAATATCCATTGATACTGATTTAACATTGCAGGACTTCCATCATAGGGGAAGAACTTTGCACCATTTTTATTTGACAAAAATAATGAGAAAGCTCTCATAGAGAGAATGAAATAAAAATTTCATACATTCTGTGGACAATGCGGTCTACATGTCGCTAGCATATGCGACCCGATGGTAAGGTTTACGATGAAAACCTTATCCTGTAAATTGTTAAGGAAATGAAGAAGAGACCAAGTGACAACAACAATTATAATGGCTAGATAATGATGTGTAGAGGGTGTCCAGATGAAATAGGAAACATTTTTGTTGAACCTATTTTTTATTGACTAAGAGGAAGTGCAAGACAAGGGGAGAAAATTCCACTACTCTTGGTTACTAATCATAATCATGCTATCATCTTGGAGGGAGCCAGATGAAGTCAATTTTTGGGCTTCAAGGAGAAACATTGCTTATTTATGAGTTACCAGAACATTTGGCACACTACACATAAGGAATGTCAGATGGACACTAATGTCACATTCTATATCTACAAGAAAAATACCAGGATCAACATATAAGGAACACCACGCATGCCACCTCACATGCTCAATAAAAGAAGGACCCAAATCAACAATGTTTGCCAACACAATACATATTGATGGAAGAGGAAATGAGAAACATTATTGTTGATTGGGAGGATGAGTAGAAGATTCCACCCACAGAGATAGATCCATCAGTGCAACCAAACCCTAAAGTATATGACGTCTATGAGGAGGAATAATAATAAGATGACTAGGATAGAGGGAAGGTCCCAAAGGAGCCAAAACTACTGCCAACATCGTGCAATGATAGAAAGATAAAATATCCAGAGACAGGGAGACCGAGACACCCATGGACCAAGCACAAATTCATTAAGGAAGTGGTGATTCAGGAACTGATAGAAGAATATTTGAAGAATATAGGTGACTAATTAAAAGAATCCACTAACAACGCATTCCAGTGCGCAACACAACAACAAGAAGATATGAACATATGGATGCAGACACAAATGGAAGAATTGTGATAGCTATTAGAAGACATAAACATCGCACTAGGGAGACATACAGAGGAGGAACCAACAACCAACAATACCAAGACTGGAGAGGTGGGACCAACAATATCCTAGTCCTTGGCAGTTGTAGGGGAACACAGGTTGATTAAGAAAACGCTAAAGGCAATCTAGTTACCCATGATATAAATTCAAGAGAAGGCTAGGGAATTAGGTCATATTGACTTAGTGCTATCACAACTACCAATGGATGTATTGCAGGAGATATAGGTGAGAACAACATAAGAGATGAACATGTGCACCGAAAATATATTCAGTGAGCTAGTAAATATTACAACATAGAATATTGCATTAGAGACATAGTACAACAATGTGAAACAAGATCACGATGAGGGCGTACAGAAAGTAGAATGAATGCAACATGAATTTGAGCGAGTATATCAAGAAATCTTAGAGGTGTGGACTAAGAAGGGGGCCCCAGTGTAATATTAGGTCACAAAGATAAGTGAATCCATTTAATGCTTCCATGCACACATAGTTGATCTAGAGCATGTGTGACACAAAGCACTCCACCTGAAGAGAGGGACACGAGAAAGAAAATTGTGACAACATCGATTGAAACTATGGGTTTTTGGACACAACTGAGAGAAGATGGGGTCCAAAAAGAGATAATTCAAAATCTTCAGACTACACATGAAAAGGTGGAGAGATTACAAGAAACAATGGGAACATTACTTCCAGTAGAGGTGGTAGCTGCAATGAACGATAACCAAAAGTTTTATTTAGATATGAATAAGCTAAGGGAGGAGTAGTAGACTCATGCAAAACAAATCAAAATCCTACACAAAGAAGCATACAGAGTGACCGTGACCTTAACAACAACTCAAGGAATCATCAAAAAAGAAGTTGAGGAAGGTGTCAAGAAGGTGTAGGCTCACGTTACTACTAAAATAGTAGAACAAATTTTGAAGAAGGAATTAGAGTTCAAGGAAACAACTGCAATAGTGAATATGACCTTCAAAGCATTCATGGAACACTGGAAGCAAGCCTAAGTGGCTTGGGACGAGCCACATGTGAGTGTTGGGGTCCTGTTGGAGAGGCATTTTGGATAATTTTTGGGATCAATACCAACAAGAATTAAAATAGTAAGACACATTTAGAAGATGGACTAGGATGGGAGATGAGAGAGGACTTCAAGGATTCAAAGCGTGCGATAAAAGGATGTGCTACGAAGCAGTGCGAAAAAGGCAAAAAATGGTTATAAACCATTGGGTTTTGGGACATTTTTTCCACTTTTGTAATGAGCTTAGCCCTAATTTTATGTATAAATATGTAAAGGGTTTTTGGGTAGCGAAGGAGGGAGAAAGAGTAGTAGTAGAAGTTGTATGAGGTTTTGACGTATGAGAAATACCTAGTGCATTTTGGGTAAGGAAGTCGAGTGAAGGAAGGAATATTAGGTATGACTGAGGAGTGAACTCACATTGTAGTAGAACAACTAGGCAGGTTTGAGGGGTGTTTATGTTGCATATTTTGTAGTGCAATGCACAATTGTAAGAAAACTATTCATGAATAATATAAGAATCTGGTCATTGCGGATGTATCCCAAGTTGGGTGAACCACATAAATCTATGTGTTTTGATGTATTGTGGTTGCATGTTATGTTGCTTAATGTTGTTGCGCAATAACGAGAATTATTAAGTATAATGATGAATGTGTTAGTCATACATKATGTTGTAATACCACGCATAAATTATGTTAATGATGAAGTTATTGTTAAGTAATAGGAAATTCGCACRMGTAAATGAAAAGTTGAATTCCTCGCTTCCCCTCATAACTGCAGAACCTTGATTCTTGCAACCCCTMTAGATGCCTYGGGTGAGAGTTCACTTGCTTTGTATGTCATGCCGAAAGGGTCACTGTCTAAGGGTTTTGTTGTTATTTGGGTCTTCCCACTACGTGCCAACAAAACTTAATTCATTTTTTTTTTAATCTGTTTTTTTTTTTCTTTTCAATTTTTTTGATTATTAAATAATATATTTAATAAAATCATTTCTCAATAAAATAATTTCAATTTATTAAAAAAAAAAAAAAAAAATTCAATTCAGTGTATTTTTTGCTCTTTTTTCTCTATTTTTTATAAATCATATAATAATATGTTTAATAAAACATTATTCTCATTTTTGAAATTCCCCTAGTAGTATTGGTTTTGAAGGGCTTTGTTTTTAAGGTGATTCACATTTGAAACTCCAACTTAAACTTCGTTGTAGTTGGGAGGAGACACGTAAAATCTAACCATGATAAGGGTTGGTGTGGCCCAGACTGAGTGCAATATTTAGGTGATTCTGATGGCTTGGATACCTCTCGGTCATAGTTTCTTAGACCAGAGGTTAGTCCCACAAATCATGGACAAACTAGCAAATTGTATTTTTCTCATTTCATTACATTTATTTGTATACCAATTTTATATTATGAATTTTAAATTTTACTATTTCAATTGATGCCATCCTTTTCCTTTCTACCAAATGATGATGATGATGATTAATGTCCACTAAAAATTAATTGGTCTATAAGACCTTAAGAAGATAAGGCATTACTTGGAATTATTTAGAATTTTATTTATGTTCTCCAAAAACATTAAGAGAAGCATTCCAAGATCACCACAATTTTGGTGAGTTAAAAGTTTAGGAAGGTTGGTAGTGTGACAAATATTTTAAAATGGAAATCCAATCTGGGTATAATTTGAACATTTTAAGAGAAACTATTTTAGATCTTCAACCCTTTTAGTGTCACAATATTGACAAACTAAATGATATTTTTGGAACTGACCAATGCCCAATTTCACTATGGATATCATGAGAATTTGTTCTTACTTTAGCAATGTTTATTTTCTTCTTTACACTCGTAAAAAAATAAATTTATCTATGATCTTTTATATTAGGTTTGATTACCTCCTTATATATGTTAATTTTATTTTTCCCTCTAACTCTTCATTGCACAAGTTTTTCTCCTTAAATTTAGATGTAATATTATTTTTAATATTATCCTTATTCTACAAAATGATCTCTTCCTTTATTCCCCAATGGTTTAGCAAATACTGGGTATCCTTATTCCATCCCTACTTGAGCCAAAGCTGGTTTTGGTTGGATTTTGAAGAAAAGGCAGGTTCTTTCCTTCCATGTTGTTTAATTTTTTATTATACATTAGGTACCTAGTCATAGTTGTGCTCTCAATGGGGAAAACAATTTCTTCTGTGAGGAGGATATGATAGGGTATATTTCCTTTAATTTTTAGATTACATGCTATAAAATTATTTTAGATATTCTCTATCTTTATCCACAACTCTCTAGAGATACCACATCCCCAAACTTTGCATCCATATAAAATAAGAAGAGAAATGAGAGTCTCAAAGAGGATATTTTTCTTATGACATATCAAAAGACGTACTAACTTACAATTTTTTTCAATCCCATAATAATTTGTCCACCGTCCATTTATCATTTTCTCAATGTTATAATTCCATTTGAACTTATGATGGATATTGATTCCAAGATAATTGTATGAAGGCACTTCCTCCAAGTTGTTGTTGTCATATACAAAAGTATCGTAGGTGATCTTATTGGATTTAATTATCATGACTTTATTTTTGTTAGTATTAAAACTCATACCTATACTATAGAAGAAATACCTGAGGATTCTTATTTATTATCAATATCGTAGGGACTTCTCACCATAAGAATAATATCATAAGCATAAACAAGAATATTGATGACTGAACTAGTGAGAGTTGGGTTGATGCAACCTACTTCTTTCAAACAAATTGTAACTTATCAATGTATATGCCAAAAAGAGTAGGGGATAAGGAACAACTTTGTTGGACTCCAATATTGCATTTAATTTCTTATGACCATCCCTTAATGTTCCTAAACTTGGTAATAAAATTCTCATACAACCTTATTGTAGAATCCTTCAACTCGAAAGGCACTTCTAAAGTCAATGAAACAACACAAGAGATTGGTTTTATTATTGTGGAAATCCTCTACGATGATCTTGAGTGTAACAGGGTGGTCAAAATTGAATGATATCTTTTGAATCTGAGCTAACCTTTAGCTCTTTTTCCATGGTTTTCTAGCCATAGGATAATCTTCTTTTCCAAAATAATTTTGAACAACTTAGATAAAATGGGGCTAATTATAATGTTCCTATAATTAGAATCAATGTTTTTATCCCCATTTTTAAAAATAGGCACAATGAGGTTTTATGTCCAGGGTTTAGGGAATCCCTTTTGGATTTCTAAATTTAAGATCTTGTGTATGCAAGGGATGAATATAGACCCTCTTATTTTAAAATATTTTAGCTTGGTAGCCTTCAATTTCCTTAGCATTCACATTTGTGAGCCACTTAACCACGAACTCCATGTATTCCATAGAAAAAACTTCATCCTTTGTAGGAACTTTTGGAATGTTATCTATAGCAGAAGAAAATTCATCAAGAGTTTTAAAGTAGGAATTCCACTGCTTTAAGGGAATCATATTATTTTGTTTTGTTTTACGAATTAGATTTCTTCTCTATAACTTCTTAAGATCAAGATTAGATAGGTGTGAAAGATACTCTTTCTTTCTATTTATATAGTACATATTTTTCCTTTTAATTGGCGCTTTGCAAGTATTTATGTTATCGAGTTTTAAGGGCTCATTGGAGTCATCCCTAATGACTTTCCTAGAAATTTTACATTCCTTATCATACAAAGGGTTAGTTGTTCTATTATTATTTTTACTTGACACCTAAAAAGAGAAATTTTTAATGGAAGTGGAAAGGGTTGTTGTAAAATTATGATAGAGGTATTCAATGTCGTCCTTATAAATTAGGATATTTGAAAATCCTTTAAGAAAATATCAACTTTAATTTTTTTTAAAACAGGTGCCTTTGATTATAAGAATTTTTTTCAATGGGGATTGTGTACACGACAAAGTTTAGAGTTAGGGTTAAAGTTCTATGAATATAAGATATCATATAATCCATGATACCACTTTTTATCCCATGAATACAAGTCATTCGATTGGAGTTCGACCACTTCATTACACCATTGCAAATTATTAGGTCTTGGGAATCATAGATCTTGACTAGCTCGGTACTAAACAAAATCCATCTTCAGAGTTTAATAATATGTTTAATAAGTATTTTTCTAAATTTATTAATAAATATAATTCTATTAAAGTTTTTTTTCCTAATTTTATTTATAAATATGCCAAATAAAAAAAAAATT
>SNQJ01S0045345.1:24103-54295 GCA_010110895.2 Picea sitchensis | reverse complement strand
TGAAAATGTCTCCTTGGTATATATAGGAGACTAGGAGGTATAATTACAACTAATGGAATAAAGACGACATAAATAAAATAACATTACTAATGTAATATGCCCCAATTAAGGGGTAATGAGCCAATATTAGGGCTTAACAATAATATTATTAAAAGTATCGTTATTCTTCCAAATGGTGTCTTCAATGATTCCCCAATAGCTTAGCCAACACTGGGTATCTTTATGTCATCCTCACTTTAGTCGATGGTGGTTGTGACTAGATTTTAAAGAAATTTTATGAAGCCTCTTGTTTTCCATGTTGTTTAACTTGTTCGTATACATTAGGTATATATTCATAGTCGTACTCTCAATGGCGGAAAGGATTTCCTCTAAGAGGAGGATGGGATAGGGCGTATTTCCTTTAATTTTGAGATTATAGGTTATAATGTTTTTTTTTTTTTCTCTATATTTCTCCAGTATTCACGAGAGATACTACATCCACATACTTCACATCCATAAAGAATAATAGACATATCAAGAGTCTCAAAGAGGAGTTTATTCTTATCCCATATCCAAATATCGACTAATTTACAATTGTTTTCAAACCCATAATAAGCTTCCGATCCCCAAATAATCATTTTCTCAATGCTATAACTCCAGTTGAGTTTGTGATGAATATCAATTCCAAGATATTTGTAGGAAGTCACTTCCTCCAAGTTTTTTTTGTCATATACGAAGGTATCATAAGTAATCTTATTGGATTTAATGATCATGAGCTTAGTCTTGTCAGTAATTACAATCATACCCATATTAGAGAAAAAATCCTTGAGGATTCTTAGTTTTTTTTCAATATCGTGGGGACTCCTCTCCATAAGAACGATATCATTGGAATAAATAAGAATGTCGATGAATATACGAGTGAGAGTAGGGCCGACAAAAAATGCTTCTTTCAAGAATTCTTTTAACTTGTCGATGTATATGCCAAAAAGGTTAGGGGACAAGGGAAAACCTTGCTTGATTCCAATATTGCAATTAATATCTTTCGACCATCCCTCAGTGTTCTTAATCTTGGAAACATACTTTTATCTCTTCCAATCTATTCCAAATACATTTCCTGGGAACCATGTCAAAAGCTTTTCTAAAGTCAACAAAACAACAAAAAATATTGGTTTTAGTATTGCATAACTCCTCTTCAATGATCCTAAAGGTATTAATATAGTCCACAGTTGAATGATATACCCTAAACTCATCCTGACCTTTATCTCTTTTACTGTGATTTTTTATGCAAAGGCTAATCTTCTTTTCCAAAGTAATTTCATAAATCTTGGGTGAAATCTGGCTAATCATAATTTTCCTATAATTACAAGGAATGTTTCTATCCCTATTTTTAAAAATAGGAACAATGAGGCTTTGCATCCAGGGTTTAGGGAATCCCTTCATGATTGCTAAATTGAAGATCTTGTGTATGTGAGGGATGAGGATAGGCCCTCTGATTTAAATTTTTTTAGCTTGGTAGCCTTCAATGTCCTTATCTTTCCCATTTTCACAGCGCTTAACCGTGAACTCTATGTCACCCAAAGAAAAAAATTCACCCTCTGTAAGGAAAATATGAAAGGTGTACATGGGATTAGGGAACTCGTAAATACTTTTAAGATAGGAATTCCAATCCCTTAAGGGGATTATATTAATTTCTTTAGTATTTCGGATTAGAATTTTCCTCCAAAACTTCTTAGGGTCCAACTTAGATAGTTGTGAAAGCTTCTCTTACCTTTTATTGATATAGTACCATTTTTTCCTTTCAATTAAGGATTTGTATATATTGATATTATCAAGTTTTAACAACTCATTGGAAGAATCCCTAATGGGTTTCCTAGAAATCTTACATTCTTTATCATACCAAGGGTTGGTTGTTCTATTATACTCTTTACAAGACACCTCGAAAGTGAACTTGTTAATAGAAGTGGAAAAGGTAGTTGTAAAATTATGATAGAGTTCTTCAATGTTGTCCTTATAAGTTAGGATATGTAATTCGCTATTTAAATCCTTTAATAAAAGGTAAACTTTACTTTTGTCAAAGGGAAGTTTCCTTTGATTATAATAATTCTTCTCAATGACGCTCCTGTGCATGGAAAAGTTTAGAGTTAGGGTTGAAGGTCTATGATCAGATTCAAGTTCATGGTCATTTAAAAGGTCAAAAGTTATTATTTGATTGGAGATGGGGATATCGGATATCACATCATCTACAAAAATACTACCTAGCCCATGAATACAAGTCATCTGGTTGGATCAGTTTGGCCACTTCATTACTCCATTTCAAATTATTGGGTCTTGAGAGTTGGAGAGCTTGACAAAATTCAATACCAAACAAATTCTCAATTATGTCTTAAGAGATTATTTTGTAGATATTAGATAAAACAAGGTCCTCATCTAGCCATAAAGGATTATGGTTAGAATCATTTCTTAGAAGATTTTCTTGGTTAGTTGCAGTCCTAACATTAAAGTCTCCTAGAAGGAGGATATTACCTTCATTTTTCAAACTATAAATATCTTGCTCTAAATTATTATAGGGACAATTGCTATATAGATTGTTTTTCATATCAAAAGTAGAATTAATAGGTGAAAAATAACAAATGTCTATATACATCTTATTAGCATTGGTGTCTAAAATTTTTATTCAAATGTACTGATTGAGAGAGTCGATCTTATGAAGTTGAATGTGAGGAGAAATTGTCTTTCTAATACAACAAGCTATGCCTCCTATCCCTTTACGGTGGAATTTTTTTCCCATGCCGGCCATAAGAAAAATCCTACTATGTTAGGGACGTTAGATTCTTCATGCTCCCAAGTTTCAACTCAATATCACTCAGGATCCAACTTATCATAGGACCTGTTATCTCCTCAAATAACACAATCAAATTTGTTTATTTAAGTGATAGGAAGTCATGGAAAAATATTTTTTCAAAATTTTGAAGGTTCACTTTTTAGAGCCTTATGTTTGTAATAAAGTTTGAAAAACATTTGTTTTGGTTTTTATTTCAAAAAATTCAAAACTCAGGTTTCGGTGGTTAAGCACTTTCCCAAAAGGGCTTCTAAACCAGCAAAATCCTTAGCTTTCGGTGGCTTAAACACAAAATTCAGAGCTTACTTAACCACCGAAAGCACAGGGATATTTGAAATGACCAACACGTCTTATCATATGCTTTCACCATCGAGGTAAAGAGTTATCATTGCTTTCCAGCTACCGAAAATATAGGAGGGAGGTCGTTTAAGACTTGATCATTTTAACTTAATCTTCATTATACTAGATTAATCCCATTACTTGCTCCTCCCTCAAAATCAGGTCTCACCTTGATTTCTTTCCTCATTTCTTTCCTCTGTTGTAGCTGAAGCCCAAACTTCCTAAATTTTTGCTAAGTCTGTCCTTCCCCTAGCCTGTATTGTCATTTGTAGGTGCAGAGAAACAATCTAGCAGATGAAGCAAGTTTCACCTGCCCTCAAGAAGGAACTGGATGATATATGCTACCTTGAATCACACCCCAAGGTGTGCCAGGGATCTCACCAACAAGTAGCAGAAGATTTTTCTTTAACATTTGATGGGAAAAAGGAATTCATTGACCAAGATGAATTTAAGGTGGATGATTATCTCATAGCTGAGGTGACAAAACTTCCAAGGACAAGAGAGAATTGGTTCAAAAATACTGTCACTAAAGATGTTGAATTCAGATCTTACTTAAATCTAGAGCACCAGTGTCTCATATGGAAGAAGGACATTCCTCTGTCCTATCTTGAGGAGAAATGGCAGCACCTACTAAAATCAATTTTTGTCTACATAACTTGTGAAGGTAGATACAACAGAGTGATTATCTACCATTTTAAATTGATGGATCATTTCACTGGAAGGAGCCCCTTAAATCTTCCTTATTATCTCCACAGGAGCTTGACTAAGATGGCTCATCAAGTCAAATCCAAGCCTAGCAAGGTAAAAGGTAGTTTATATCATCGTGGTTTGATTAAACTATTGGTTTGTGAGTTGTTGTAGAGAAGGAACAAGGAATGGAGTTACTTCTTATTTTGGAATGAGTTTCAGACTAATGTACAACCAGAGAAGAAAAATAGGTCTTCTTCAAAGAAGTCTTCTACCCCCAGAAGTGGAAAGGGGAAGTGGATATCCATCTCTCTAGTTGTAGTTGATCAACCCTGTCCATTGATCTGTAAAGATCTTTTAATGACTGTGGTTGAGTTTTTAATTGCATGTGTTAATTAATCATTTGAGAAGATTAATGAAAGAATGAGGAAATAAGAGGAATTATGACAACCATATACACATATGAAGATCTAAAATGAAGTAATAAACAACAAACCATAGCAAGAGAATTGATAACGGAGTTCAACACAACATTGCCTACGTCTCCAGGCCTTTGTCTCTGTGGGGGAGGCTTCTTTATTTATGTTCAAATGTCAAAAATACATCACAACAATGCCAATTGGCTACAAGACTGATCTGGTCATGTTCTTCCAGATCTCTATAACACATTAAAAGAAACGGCACGCAAAACGGATGACCGGAGCTCCCAGAAATGGCCCACAAGCGTCTCCTCCTCAACACCTTCCCTGCATAAAAATGGCTTTGGCTTGGCTTCCCTTCAACATAAATCTTCTCTGACTGTCCTTTATGGCCTCAAACAGGCCTAACTTTTATAGATCTAAATTTGGTTAGCCATCCCCAACTTCCTCCCAAAATTTGGGTTCCAAAAATGCCCCATATCTCCCAAAAATGGATAAAATCCATTAGTTATAGGCATAAAATCAATAAATATCCACTAAACTTTGAAAAAAAAAACCGCTTTTGTATAAAAATATGGGCGCAGTCCCTTTTTTCTCTGCACCTTGGGTCACATGGGAGCCTCCATGTGGCCAAGCGCTATTCCTCCCGGTGCGCTAGTCGCCCTGTCCGGCTGGCTCCTTGTCTTCGGCGTGGGCATAGGACCGCGGGCTAACACCCTAACCACTTCACCACATTTATTGGGATAGACTCCTGGTTGTATGGGGTTGGTCGAGAACCAAGGTTTGGGCCCTATCCATATATCACCAGTCATATGGGATGGCTAATGTAACTGCGGGCTGGGGCTAAGCCCCAGCCCTTTCCGCCTCCAACCAAACTCTTAACCAAACTTACATAAATATTTTACCATATAGTTATTAAGTACTAACAGTGGTGTGGGTGGTTAGCCCGGTCCTGCCAGTCCGTAGCATGGTGGAGGTCGAGGGTTCGACTATGGTGGAGACCCCAAAATTTTACACAATGTTGGAGAGCCAACCAGAGGGTGCCACGTGGAATCCCATGACTGGGCCACGTGGCACCTCCACTACCAATCAGAAACTCCCACCTGTCAAACACCGATTCATCCACCTGTCTATTCAGGTGTCTTCCCAGTCAACAACCGTACCACCACACCAGCATGCCACTATAACTTCTACCGTGAGTCTGTGCCACGTGTCACCCTTATAATGGTGACACGTGTCACCCTCTGACTGGTCCAAATCACTTGTCATACTCCCTATCACCTTCCATGTGTCTTCTCCAGGAGATGCCACATCATTTGTACGATTGTACAACATGTACAGTCAGCCTTCCATGTGGAACTATATGGACTGTATGGACTGTACAGTCACCCATTTTTTTTGCCTGTTTGGGTTTTCGAACAGAATGCGATATCTTTCGCATACGAAGCCCGTTTGATGAAGTAAATATATGGCCAGAATCAGGAAGACGAGATGGATGCAATGGCACTAGTTTCGTCAGATTCTGAGAGATTTCATTTTTTAGCCTTTTTTTAAGCCCTGACAGGCTCTTGGATCTGATTCTGGATCACACCTCCCCACTAAAAGACCTTTTGGTCCCCAAAAGGTTACTCACCAATCAACAAGCTCGAGATAGGCCACTTAGCTTGTCCTCTGTCTCTGAACTCTGTCCTGTGCACCTGTCTCATCAAGATCAATTGTAAAACAATCATGACAATTGACAGTATGTTGTTAGCCATTTAAAACCTGTTACATCTTATTGAAGACACTATCATCCATGTTGACAACATTATTAACGACAACATCGAAAAGATGACTACAAATGAGCTGATATACTTGAAATATTTGCACGACATGAACTTATCTTCAAGCAACTTATGATTGATTTTCCATTCAACAATCATTTCTTGTTCTTGCTTAAGATTGATTACTTCATTTGAAACAATTATTGGTTTGTTTCTTGCTTGCACTACCTTCTTTAATTGTTCCATTGTTTGAAGTGTTTTATTTGCCTTAACGTGATGAGCATGAACCACATAATCTTGACCTTCTTTGGTTAATTGATATTGATTCTTTGTCCTGTAGAAGATTGCCTTACGATCATATAAATATGGACTACCTAAGACCATTCCACATTATCTTAACAGAACTACATCACATGTTACTTCATCCACATACTTAGATAAAATTGCAAATTTGATTGTGCACTTCTTTGTTATGTTCATTTGATGATGATTTCTTATCCATTTAAGTGTGTAAGGCTTATGATGAGTTTGTGTTTTTAATCCCAATTGCTTAACCAATTCTTATGATATTAGATTATATTGAGATCCACTATCGATTAATGTGTCTATCTTAGTGTGTCGCATGATTACCCTTATATGAAAAAAGTTGTTTCTACAATCAATGCCTTCACCAATTTTACCTATCATACCAACCAATCAGATCTTTGATTCATCACTTGAATCCAATCCCAAGTCTGTGGGTTTTGTTGTCGTTGGCACTGTCTGCATTCCCTTCTTTTCCTTGAACCACTTTGGCCTCTTCTTGGGATGAAACTACCAACATCTGTCCTCATCATGTCCCTCTTTCTTGCAATTCTTGCAAGAGGGCTTTCCTTCCTTCCTCGTCACTGCATTTGAATTCTTTCCATGCCATTTTCTCTTGTCCTCTTTTCTTGAAGACGATGATTCCTCTGACACACCTGTTTTTCTTGCTTCAATATACATTGCTTCAACATAAACCTCATCAAGGTTAGTGGGTCCAAACATGAAAACAGTGTTTCTAATATGTGCAGGTAAACCTCCCATATACTTCATAAGAGTTTCTTGCATTTGTAAAGGAATATCTAACATTAATGCCATTTTTTGAAATCCATCGGTGTATTCTTGCACTGTTTGTCCTTTTCTTAGTTTTAAATATTGGCATTCAATTAATGCTTTTTCTTTATAACCCAAAGGATAGAATTGTTTCCTAAGTGCAGAAACGAAACTCTTCCATGATGGAAATACCTTACCCACTTCTTGCATTCCATTTTGCAACTTGCTTTGCCACCATATGAGAGTTGTACCTGGAAGTATCAAAGATGCGAACTTGATTTGTGTGGCCTCCTCTTTGATCTGTTGCACACTGCAGTAAACCTCCATCTTCCTGATCCAATTGTCAAGTTTTTCTGCATTTACTTAACCATCATATATGGGCAACTCAAATTTAACATCAAGTTTTAACAATGGTATTTCATTCTTATGCTTATAAACATTTTTCTTTGTATTAGATTTAGAACTTGGACTTGAAGAAGAAGGAGAAGAAGGAGGTCATGATGGAGGTGAAGGAGGAATCTGAGGATGATCCTCTTCCTTTTCACTTTTTCCCTTTGAAGATTCACCCAAAACTGGTCTTTTTTGTTCCAAGTAATCCTCGTACAAAACTTTCACCATCTCCGAAATAGCAAGGAAAGCTTTCTGGAACTCTTTCTCATCCTGAGAAAGCCCTTCTTCCGATGGCATCTTCTCGCTGTGATAAGCTCTCTTTCTCAATCCAATTAATGGATTTTCTGCAACAAGATCGCCTTCACCACGCTGTAGGTTTTCCCTGGTTAACATGCAAAACTCAAATCCAAACATCAACTAGTTCTCATACCACTTGATCCGTAAAGATATTTTAATGACTGTGGTTGAGTTTTTAATTGCATGTGTTAATTAATCATTTGAGAAGATTAATGAAAGAATGAGGAAATAAGAGGAATTATGACAGCCATATACACATATGCAGATCTGAAATGAAGTAATAAACAATAAACCATAGAAAGAGAATTGATAACGGAGTTCGGCACAACGTTGCCTACGTCTCCGAGCCTTTGTCTCTGTTGGGAAGGCTTCTTTATTTCTGTTCAAAGCTCAAAAATACATCACAACAGTGCCAATTGGCTACAAGACTGATCTTTTCATGTTCTTCTAGATCTCTAGAACCTAGCAAAAGAAATAGCATGCAAAACGGATGACCGGAGCTCCCAGAAATGGCCCGCATGCGTCTCCTCCTCAACAGCTTCCCTGCATAAAAATGGATTTGGGTTGGATTCCCTTCAACATAACTCTGCTCTGAATGTCCTCTATGGCCTCAAACAGGCTTGGTTTTTATAGATCTGAAGTTGGTTATCCATCCCCAACTTCCTCCCAAAATTTGGGCTCCAAAAATGCCCAATATCTCCCAAAAATGGATAAAATCCATTAGTTGCAGGCATAAAATCAATAAAAATCCACTAAACTTTGGAAAAAAAACAACTTTTGTATAAAAATATGGGTGCATCCCATTTTTTCTCTGCCCCCTGGGTCACATGGGCACCTCCATGTGGCCAGGTGCTATTCCTCCCAATGCTCTAGTCCCCATGTCCGGCTGGCTCCTGGTCTTCGGCGTGGGCATAGGACCGTGAGCTAACACCCTAACCACTTCCCCATGTTTATTGGGATAGACTCTTGGTTGTATGGGGCCGACCGAGAAGCAAGGGTCGGGCCCTATCCATATATCACCGGTCGTATGGGATGGCTAATGCAACCGCGGGCTGGGGCTAAGCCCTAACCCTTTTCGCCTCCAACCAAACTCTTAACAAAACTTAAAAAAATATTTTACCATATAGTTATTAAGTACTAACAATGGCGTGGGTGGTTAGCCTGGTCCTTCCAGTCCGTAACACAGTGGAGGTTGGGGGTTCGATTCTGGTGGAGACCCCAAAATTTTACAGAATGTCGGAGAGCCAACTAGAGGGTGCCACGTGGTAGCCCATGGCTGGGCCACGTGGAACCTCCACTACCAATCAGAAACTGCCACTTGTCAAACACTTATTTTTCCACCTGTCTGTTGAGGTGTCTACCCAGTCAGAAAATCTACCGCCACACCAGCATGCCACTGTACCTACTATCGTGAGTCTGTGCCATGTGTCACCCTTACAGTGGTGACACGTGTCACCCTATGACTCGTCCAAATCACCTACCGTACTCCCTATCACCTGCCACATGTCTTCTCCAGGAGCTACCATGTCATCTGTACGGTTGTACGGCCTGTACAGTCATCTTTCCACATGGCACTGTATGGACTATACGGACTGTACAGTCACCCATTTCTTTTGCCTGTTTGGGTTTTCGAACAGAATGTGATATCTTTTGCATGCGAAGCCCATTTGACGAAGTAAATATATGGCCGGAATCAAAAAGACGAGATGGACGCAATGGTGTTGGTTTCATCGGATTCTGAGCACTTTCTTTTTTTATCCTTTTTTTTAGCCCTGACAAGCTCCTAGATCCGATTCTGGATCATCCATCCTCTAAGCCTAAAAATACTAAGAAGAAACTGGATTTTAGCAAGGAGGCGGAGAAGGCAGAAGAGCCTCCAGTGGATAAGAAGATCCTCAAACTCCCTTATCCAGATTCTGAGGATGAAGAAAACCAGGTTGCAGCAAAGAAATAAGAAACCCTAGAAGATTATCCAGTTACAGTAGGGTATGAAGATATTCCATCACCTACACCCAAGGAGGAGCATAAGTTGTAACTTGCAGAGGCCTCATCTAGCAAGCCAAAGAAGAACAGATCAAAGAAGATTAAAAAACTTAAAGATAAACTAATACAAGAGGAAGTGCTAGAGAGGGTGATAAAGGCCAGATACGAAACTTTGTCAAAGAATTTCGTAGAAACCAGTGCAGCCCTAGAAATATTGGCACATGAAAATGTAAAGGAGAAGAAAAAGAGGAAGAATATTGTAAAAGACTATAGTATTCTATGGAGAGTAGCTATGTATTGGAAGAAAAAGTTTAGGTTATTGAGGTTGAAAACCATGCACTCAAGACCTTAGCCTTAAGCACCTGTTGATATTGAAACCATAGAAAATGAATCCACCCATCTGAATGATCCAGAGAAGTCCATTCCAGAACATGCTCAAGATGCAGAAGCTTCAAAAGATCGACCCTAAAGTGTTTCAAAGCCAAGATAAATCCTTTTGTAGTTTTTTCAATTTGTCACTAGGACAAGACTTTCGGTAGCTTAGGAGAACATTTCGACTATTCATTAGCCACTGAAAGTGGATCTTTCGGTGGCTAACATACTCATATTTCACCTCTCTTAACCACCGAAAGTGGAGCTTTCAGTGGTTAACGTGCTCAGATTTTTTCCTCTCTTAACCACCGAAAGCACTGACTGGGCAGTGAGACACTATTTTTGCATAGATCTAGCATTTTTTCACCCAGATACCTTGAAGATGGTTTGTAACGATGGAGAATAAGTAAGAGCATCAGTCTTAGGTTCATGTTCCAGATTCCAAGGTGCCAACAAGAAGGAGAAGATAAAATGGGTTTCTATTTTGAAAAAAGTTGTTTTTGCTAAAGATGACAATTTCACCTGATCCATCAGCCTTGGAAGGCTTACTACACCTGTCGAATATTTTGAAAGACATGAAGATCACTTGAGATAAGGATTTGACCTATTTTACAGGATCTCTGCCTATTTTCTTGTATCAGTTATTGATTTTCTATTTTTGGTAAATTCGATCTAGTTTTCTAGGATCTGGATATCTTATGTAAAGGCTATAAAGCCACAATTTTTTTATGAAGCAGGGGATTGACTTTGATTTCTTCTATGCTTCTACTGTAATAGAGACTTTTTCTTAATATATGAAACTTGAAAACTTCTTTCATTGGTGTTATCAAACCTCTTCTTTCTTATCTGTTTTTACTTATGAGTTGAATGCAATTCTCTATCTATGCTTATGTAATCCATAGGTGACTGAGATCTCACCATCTGATTGCTAAGAAAAGGATCATAAGTGGTTATGCTAGTTTCTAGACCCATCATGCTTATTGTTTTATAAATGTGTGATATGGTTAAGTGATTAGTTTTGGTTCTATTTGATACACAACCTGTCTGATTACATATTTTGAGAGCCTTGTATTGTTTGATATCCCTAGATAGTCTTGAGTACAAAATCTAGTTAGTTAGATATTCATCTTGATCCAACCCCACACCCATTATTGAATGAACCATTACAAAAACAATTAAGTTACTAGACATCTCTGAGATACAACCTAGGAGATTTTCTTGGAGTGATAACAAATTGGTGCCATTTCCAGGGAGAGGAGATTGAAGCTCAACTTCCCTGGAAGATGACAAAGACCCAACTTTGATGATAGACAAAGTCTGGATACTATTTCGATTGTAATCATCTATCTGGCGACTCCATGAAGGAAGGATTCAGTGGCAACTCCATTGTTCAGAAATTTGTTGGTGACTCCACTGGTATGACATGAATAAGATCTTAGCGAAGAGGTATGGTTTCTGTGATTTTTCAAAGATTGTTGGTTTCCCTAATCTAGTGCCTAGTAGAGATGAATGGAAATGCAGTATTCCCAGATTTCGAGGAGAAGAGTAGGAAGTGCCAGCTGAACACTTGTTGGATTTTCATGATTTTATTCACCGTCTTGAAATTGTACATGAGGATGTTCAAATTAAGCTTTTCAGGTATTCACTAGAGAGGATTTCTCTTGACTGGTGTCAGTCTCTTCCAATTGCCAATATCATCTCTTTGGCAGATTTTCATGCTTCCTTTCATTTTTTCTGAGCATATTTTCGATGACCTTTATATATCTCAAATGTTGTCATGATTTTAATCCATTGAACAAAGATCCAAATATTCATGAAGACTTTACTGCAGCAGAAGATATCTCTCATCATGATCAAGAGATTGTTGATCCACATTATGACAATCATGGTGATGCTTTGACATTGTATTAAATGCATCTATGTTAGATGGTTGTCATGAAGATCAAACTATTTCTTTTAAACTTTAAAGATGATAAAGTTGGAAACATCAATAAAAGAAAGTTATATATATGAGTTACATTCATATGGTAACATCAGCAGAAGAAAGTTATATATCTGAGTTACAGTCATATGGTAAAGAAGAACTTATTCCTCACAATTTACATCATTTCTCTAATGATCTTCATAAGGATGTGATTTCTCATCAACATAAACTAGAAATGGATTATAAATGGGCTGAATGTTTTCTTACTATCATTAAATCTAATTGTTGTGAATATGAAGAATTGGTTTCTTTAACGACACATGGAAATGATCAACTTTCTATTGGTCAAATGACCATTGAAGTCAGTAAGGCTATCCCACAATCTTCGTATTTGCAGACTATGGAAAGTGGTAGTAACCACGAGGAACAGATTTTTCAGGTATGATCTAATCTTCAACTAGAACATTAGGAGGATCCTCCTTATCCTTATGAATATGTTGTTTCAAATTATGATGAGGAACAAGGTGAGATTTTTCCAAATTTGTTTCATGATCCTATTGTTGATAATTCTATAGAAGAAGATTCATCTCTGTCATTAAGATCTTATCTTAATGCTCCTATATTCTACCAATACAACGATGAGGAAGAACATGTTAAGATTTTTGAAGACTTATTGTTTACTCAAATTTCATCTAGTTCTTCTTTTCAGCAGAGAGATGATCAAAAATGTGTTCATATTGTGATTAATGCTTGTTACAAATCTGTTTCTCAAAAGTCCAATGAATATCTTTTTAGTTTTGATATATCCTGCAAAGATATTATTGTTGGAGAGGAAATTGCTAGTTGTGATAAGCCATCATATCATCGTGATGAATTCAGATTACAGAGATATGGTGAAGGGGAGCAAAAAGGTTCAGATCAACAGTTGAGATTGAATTTTTCTCCAACAAAGGTTGAGCAGTCCACATTTAGCATCGAGATCAGTGAAAGCAGTCAGCAACTGCAATACAGTCAGTTGGAACAACAACAGAGAAAGGTATTACTTTATGGTTTTAATGACCCTATTGCAAATTATTTGGAATCTATGAGCAGTATATATGTTAAAATATTTCTTCCAGATGAAAGTTGGCCTTATCATATGTTCAAACAACTTTCCTACATGTTATGGTTTCCATTATTTTTTGAGTCAATACCAAGAACAGGTTCAGTAAATCAGTTTCTGACATGGCGTCATTGGAAGCATGAGTTCACTTAATTAAGCATCAATAAATGGTAAAAGTAGGTGAAGGTAAGATAATAAGCTCTTCATCCGAGAAAGTAGACTCTTTCATTATTTTTTGTTGAATAAGAAAAGTGGGCTACATGAAGGCTACATGAAGGCTACAGGTTTGTAGGGGATTAGTTC
The DNA here is from genome assembly GCA_010110895.2 of Picea sitchensis. Lineage (NCBI taxonomy): Eukaryota > Viridiplantae > Streptophyta > Pinopsida > Pinales > Pinaceae > Picea > Picea sitchensis. The sequence goes on along the minus strand of SNQJ01S0045345.1, from coordinate 40,824 downwards.
TAAAAGCCAAATAACTCCATAACCCAATGGTAAAGGCTACAGGAAAGATTACAGTTTTGCAGGAGATCAGTTGCACATGCCAAATGAATCCATAGCCCAACAGGAAAGGCATTGGATCTGAGGTTATTGAAACCTCACAGGGAGGCTTTCATCCCTAGAAGGAGCTAGATGTTACCTCCTCAAATAACACAGTCAAATTTGTTTATTTAGGTGATAGGAAGTCATTGAAAAATAATTTTTCAAAATTTTTAAGGTTCATTTTTTAGAGCCTTATGTTTGTAATAAAGTTTGAAAAATATTTGTTTTGGTTTTTCTTTCAAAAAATTCAAAACTCAGGTTCTGGTGGCTAAGCACTTTCCCAAAAGGGAATATAAACCACCGAAAGCCTTAGCTTTCGATGGCTTAAACACGAAATTCAAAGCTCTCTTAACCACCGAAATCATAGGGATATTTGAAACGACCAACACGTCTTATCAGATGCTTGCGCCATCGAGGTAAAGAGTTATCATTTCTTTTAAGTTGCCAAAAATATAGGAGGGAGGTCGTTTAAGACTTGATCATTCTAACTTAAATTTCATTATACCCGATTATGATCTTTTCAAATCCCATTATTTGCTCATCCCTCAAAATCAGGTCTTGCCTTGATTTCTCTCCTCATTTCTTTCCTTTGTAGTAGTTGAAGTCCAAACTTCCCAAATTTGTGTTGAGTTTGTCCTTCCCCTAGCTCGAATTATCATTTGTAGGCACAGAGAAACAGTCTAGCAGATGAAGCAAGTTACACCTTTCCCCAGGAAGGAACTGGATGATATTTGCTACCTTGAATCACACCCCAAGGTGTGCCATTTCTTCAAGGACATTGGTTGTTATAAGTTTTGTGAAAATCTCTAGGGATATCACTAGCAAGTAGAAGAAGATTTTTCTCTAAAATTTGATGGGAGAAAGGAATTCATTGGCAAAGATGAATTTCAGGTGGATGAATCTCTCATATCTGAGGTGACAGAACTTCCAAGGACAGGAGATAATTGGTTCAAAACTATTGTCACTAAATATGTTCAATTCAGATCTTACTTAAAGCTAGAGCACTAGTGTCTCATATGGAAGGACATTCCTCTGTCCTGTCTTGAGGAGAAATGGCAGCACCTACTGAAATCATTTTTTGTCTACATAACTTGTGAAGGTAGATACAACAGGGTGATGATCTACCATTTTAAATTGATGAATCATTTCACTGACAGGATCCCCTTGAATCTTCTTTATTATCTCCACGGGAGCTTGACTAAGATGGCTCATCAAGTCAAATCCAAGCCTAGAAAGGTAGAAGGTAGATTATATCATCATGGTTTGATTAAAATCTTGGTTTGTGAGTTGTTGCAGAGAAGGAACAAGAAATGGAGTTACTTCTTATTTTGGAATGAGTTTTAGATTGATTTACAGCCAGAGCAGAAAAAGAGGTCTTCTTCAAAGAAGTCTTCTACCCCTAGAAGTGGAAAGAGGAAGAGGAGATCCATCTCTCCAGTTGCATTTGATCAACCCTCTCCATAATCTAATCCTAAAAAGACTAAGAAGAAACTGGATTTTAGCAAGGAGGAAGAAGAGCCTCTAGTGGACAAGAAGATCCTCAATATCCCTTATCCAGATTCTGAGGATGAAGAAAACTAGGTTGCGGAAGAACAAGAAGAAGCCCTAGCAGAGGATCCAGTTATAGTAGGGTATGAATATCTTCCATCATCTACACCAAAGGAGGAGCATGAGATGCAATTTGCAGAGGCCTCATCTAGCAAGCCAAAGCAGAACAAATCAAAGAAGATTAAAAAACTTAAAGAGAAACTAGCATAGTAGGAAGTGTTATAGAGGGTGATAAAGGCATGATACGAAACTATGTCAAAGAATTTTGCAGAAAACAGTGCATCCCTAGAAAGATTGGCACATGAAAATGTAAAGGAGAATAAAAAGAGGAAGAAGAATGTAAAATACTATAACAGTCTATGGAGAGTAGGTATGTATTGAAAGAAAAAGTTTAGGTTATTGAGGTTGCAAACCATGCATTCAAGACCTCAGCCTCAAGCACCTGTTGATCTTGAAACCCTAGCAAATGAAACCACCCATATGAATGATCGATAGGTAGCCATTCCAGAACGTGCTCAAGATGCAGAAGCTTCAGAAGATCGACCGTAAAGTGTTTCAAAGCCAAGATAAATCTTTTTGCAGTTTTGTCAATTTGTCACTAAGATAGGACTTTCGGCGGCTTACGCGAACATTTCGACTGTTCATTAGCCACCAAAAGTGGAGATTTCGGTGGTTAACATACTTAGATTTCGCCTCTCTTAACCACCAAAAGTGGAGCTTTTGGTGGTTAACGTGCTCAGATTTCGCCTCTCTTAACCACTGAAAGCACTGACAGGGCAGTGAGACACTATTTTTTCACAGATCTAACATTTTTTCACACAGATACCTTGAATATGGTTTGTAACGATGGAGAATAAGTAAGAGCATCAATATTAGGTGTATGTTCCAGATTCCAATGTGCCAGTGAGAAGGAGAAGAGAAAATGGGTTTCTATTTTGGAAAAAGTTGTTTTTGCTAAAGATGACAATTTTGCCTGATCTTTCAGCCTTGGAAGGATTACTACACCTGTCGAACATTTTGAAAGACATGAAGATCACTTGCGATAAGGAGTTGACCTATTTTACAGGATCTCTACCTATTTTCTTGTGTCAGTTATTGATTTTCTATTTTTGGTAAATTCGATCCAGTTTTCTAAGATTTGGATATCTGATGTAAAGGCAATAAAGCCACAAAGTTTTGGTGAACTAGTGCTTTGACTTTGATTTCTTCTATGATGCTACTATAATATAGAATTTTTCTTAATATATGAAACTTGCAAACTTTTTTCATTGGTGTTATAAAACCTCTTCTTTCTTATCGATTTTTACTTATGAGTTGAATGAAATTCTCTGTCTATGCTTATTTAATCCATAGGTGATCGTCATCTCACCATGTGATTGTTAAGCAAAGGATCATAAGTGGTTATGATAGTTTCTAGACCCATCATGCTTATTGTTTTATATATGTGTGATCTTGTTAAGTGATTAGTTTTTGTTCTATTTGATACACAACCTGTCTGATTGCATCTCTTGGGAGCCTTGTATTGTTTGATATCCCTAGACAGTATTGAGTACACAATCCAGTTAATTAGATATTCATCTTGATCCAACCCCACGCCCATTATTGAGTGAATCATTACAAAAACAATTAAGTTACTAGGCATCTCTGAGATAGAACATAGGAGAGTGTCTTGGAGTGATAACAAGACCTTTGCACCATGGAAAGCCACGAAAGTTCCAAAAAAGGATCCCAAGTGTCCCAAATTCCTATTTATTATTATCCTTCTAGTCTCTATCCCTAACAATAGATTTTCTATTTCTAACTATTTCCCATTTTCCTTTGTTCCTGGCTTTTTTTACCTTTTGAACTTCCTTTCTTAGTTCAACTCGATCTTCGAGAATGATGTATTCATTTATAAACATTTCTTAGCCTTTTAAACTCAGAGATTTACTAAGTATGCTTATGGTCATTACAACTTTCTTTGACACAGATCAACTTGTCTTTGTGATCAATTATTTTTCCTAGCCTCTTTCCTTCTATGAGATAAGTTGTTTCAATTTGTTATTCATTTTTTAATTCTTTATTTAATATTGCTAGCGTATCCTCCTCTTTTTGTTATTTTATACCAAAATTTATGAGGTTCAAGGCTCTTTTGTTACGCTCATGGTCGAGTTCGATTAACTTATTCATTTTCTCTTTGATGGGTTTGATATCCAATTTGTTTTCTATATCACTCAGGGTCAAATTGTTGGTTAGATTTTTTCTAGCTCTTTAATCCTATGATCCGGATTTATGAGTAGAACGAAAGGAATAACATACTAAATACAATAACATAGAAATATGGAGAAAAAAAATAAATATCCATTGAAAAATAACTTCTATTGAATAAATAAAATAGGTTGAATTTGTAAAACTGTAGAACTAGAAACAACTTGCTCGAATGGTGGTAGCTATCTCTGAGAAGAGATGTGGCTTGCTACACACATCCGTATTATAAAAATGATTGCAATGAGGCTCCATAGGCATTTTTAACATTACTCATGAATTTTAAAAACCTAGACATCCAAAAAAATAACCCTAGGAGATGAAACCCCAAACGTTATGGGGGACCCGATGGCTAAGTTGGTACCTCAACTTCCTGGGGTCGTAAATTTTTCATACAACCTCTGTTTTAGGCGCATGATAGCCTGTTGGAAAGGTATTTTCGAGAAATACAAATTATACTATCAAAATTTCAATCCAACTATAGTTTGACCGTGGCACACCAAAAGAAAATAGTTTAGGGCCCCAAAACGGCCCTGAAAGTACAAAAAGATGTGTTGACATGAAAACTTAAAATATAAGTCAGTTGGATTAGGTGGGAGGCCACCAATATCCACCTGTAAACTGTGTAGGGATTTAGACAACCCCAGAAGTGTAGAACCCACAATAACAAAGGATTAAAGAAGAACGCGTTGAACTAAAAATTGGCAAGAGGAGCCAATTGGAACAGGTGGGTGGCCACCAATATCCACCTGGATTAGTCCTCCCCCCTTAGGAAGTAATGGTCTCCATTGCATTGAGTTACCCCATTAGGTGAGGAAAATTCTACTAAATTTGGCCCCTAGTGAGCTACTTTCCTTGGTGTAGGAGCTTCCCTACCTTGACAACCCGATAAATCTAGTTCCTCTATTGGTGAGTGCCCTTGACTTGTGTGTCCACTATCTAATCAGTGGATGCCTAGTTCATGTATTCATTGTTGAGCTATGATGGTGTCAACTGTTTTTCGAAATTTGAGGTGTCCAATAATGGTGGAAAATATAGCCGAAGGAGGTCGAGATTGAACACTAGGTACAAACCATGGAAGGGTGGAGTGTTGAGCTCAAAAGAATTGCTACCCATAGCTTTGGTGATAGTGTAATACCCATAGAAAAGTGGGTGGAGCTTCCAATGGGGCCTTTTAAAGAACTCTTTCTACAAATGTAACCAAAACTTGTCCCCCACCTGAAACTGGTGTGGTACCTAGTGTTGATCATGGCATTATTTGTACTTAGCATTGGATTTCTGCAAAATCTCATGGACCTGTTGGTGGATGTGTTGAATCTGCTCAAAGAATCTGGTGGATTTGTTTTCCTAAGACTGAACGTGGGAATATCTTTCATATGTGGTTGCAAGAGGTAGTGCAACATCAATGGGAACCAAGGGTTGGAATCCCATCCCTACATGAAATGGGCTATGTCTGGTGGAGCTATAAAGAGCCTTGTTGTAGTTGTGTTGAACATAGGGAAGACTCTCATCCCATGTACACAAATGCTTAGAGTTATACATGCACATGATGTGCACAATCATCTGATTGACGACCTATGTCTTTCCATCGGTTTGGGGGTGGAAAGCAGTGGATTTAGTGAGCTTGGTGTCCAACAATGACCAGAGACTCGACCAAAATGTGATAAGGAACTTGTTCTCCCAATCTAAGGTGATGTTTTGTGGTATCCCAAAATGGACCCAGACCCGCTCGAGGAAGAGATTGGTAGTATCTACCACTGTGATGCTCTTCTTGTAGGATGTGATAATGGAGATCTTCGAAAACCGATCAACCACGAAAAATACACAATCATTTTCGTGCTTGGTGGGAAGAAGTCCGGACATCTAATCCATCGACATGGATTCCCAAGGCCTCTCGAGAGTAGGAAGAGGGGTGTATAATCCTTTCTTATTGATGTATGTCATGTCAATGAAACATGTAGTGCAATATCCAATATACTTTTTGACGTCTTGTCGAAGTTTTGGCCAATAAAAATGTTTCTATAGAACAACCATAGTTTTCTCCATGCCAAAATGTCCTTCCATTCAACTGTAGCGAGCCTCCCAAATCATCTTTGCATGATCTCTTGTGGGAACACAAAGGTGGCCCAGATGGCATAACAATCCATCCTAGATGTGAAAATCAGTGACATTCACTCCTGTACCCAAGATATGATAGGTGGTGGCGAAGTTAGGGTCACACTGATAAAGTTGTGGTCACTCAAGTGCCTCATGCCTATAGGAATGGAGCACTATGGTGAGTGCAACAACAGGAGGGTGACTAAGGAAGTCAATGACACAATTTGTGATCCATGTTTTATACTTGATGTTGAGATGGAATTGTTGTAGGTATGTGGACCACTTTTGATGTCGGTCATTCTGCAACTTCCCTTGTGTCTGTATGAACTACAGAGGCTTGTGATCAGTGTGTATGTTTGTCTTCTTTCCGAGAATGTAATGTTTCCACTGATGCTAGGATTTCACAATGAAATAAATTTATTTTTCATAGGTGGGGTATTTAAGGATAATATCTCAGAGTGTCTCACTATGGTATGCTACCATATGACCATGCTAAGTGAGAATTGTGCCGACAACATAGTCAGAGGCATCAGTCTCAATATTGACCGATTGCTATAGATCAAGTAAGGAGAGTACTAGATCTGAGCACAAATGATTCTTCATATCATCAAATGCTCATTGTTGTGCTTTCCCCCATGCGAAATGTGCCTTACCACCACCCTTGGTTACTTGGCTAAGGGCCTATGAAATATGGGAGAATCCCAACAAAAACCTCTGGTAGAAGTTTTCAAGTCCCAAGAAGCTCTGAAGCTTGGTTAGTGTGGTTGGGGCTAGCCATCCACAAATGACTTGGATTGTATATGGATCCACATGTACCCCATGCTCATCAACAATGTAGCCCAATTAGTGGACCTTGTTCATGCCAAAGGAGCATTTTCCCAAGTTGGAACATATTTGGTACTGCCACAGAGTGCCCAAAACCTGTTGAATATGCTGCATGTACTCCTGCCAATTTCTTCTTAAGATGAGGATGTCATCCAGATATACCACCAAAAATGAGTTGGTGAAGGGTCCCAATACATCATCCATCAATTTCATGAAAGTTGCTCGTGCATTTGCTAATCCAAAGGACATGACCATCCATTCGATGAGACCTTCTTTAGATTTGAAAGTTGACTTCCATACATCAATTGGTTCGATGGGATCCTAGTGGTAGCTAGATTTTAGGTAAATATTTCTGAAGAAATTTTCCCCCTTGATTTGTTCAATAAGGTCATTAATTCGTGGAATTGGGTACCGATTCCTAACTGTGATTTTTTTTAGTTCTTTGTAATCAATACAGAGCTGTCAGGTCCCATATTTCTTCTACACCAACACAATCAGGCTTCCGCAATGGGAGGATCTAGCATGGATGTGCCCCTTTTGAAGCAACTCTTGGATCTGGCAGTTGATTTTGTCATTTTCCATCAACGAGCGATGATAGAATGGTCCATTAGGCAACGAGGAACTGGGGGTTAGATTAATTGGATTCTTGACTTGGCAGTGTATCAGTGCCCCGGTGGGTGAAGAGAAGATGTCTCTGTACTCTCCCATGATCCCGTCCACTTTCTTTTGCTATAAAGGGAGGCTCTATGTAGAGGTCATGGATGTGGCGATGACCTTCTTCTTACTGTGAGCATGGATCACAAAGAAGACGAACTTCCTAGTCTGTTAAATGACCTTACTGCATCTCTTAGAAGATATTAAATAAATAACGATAGGTGGTGCTACCTTTGGTATCATGTGCAATTGTCTACCAAAAGTAATAATAATATTGCAGGGTATAGACTCATACACAAGATGTTGCTTCCACAAATATGGCGGGCCTAAAAGAACATCACAAACTTCAAGGGGACAAATATCACACAATACCTCATCTTTGAATCGATTGAAGTTGTAGGGAAGATGACATTGTTGGCTGACGCATAGATATCTTCCTTGGCGAAGCTACCCGATGGTGTAGGGTTGTGGGTGAGGTGTTATTAGCAGGTCCATCTTCTTGAAGACATGTGCTGAAATCAAGTTCTTCTTACTGCCGCTATCGACAATGAAATGCAATAGAGTTCCCTTTACCCACAAATGTGAGTGAAAGATGCATTCCCCTTCCTCTGGTTCTTCTAGTTCATTTGGTTGGAATTTGCTGCTAGAGACAATGGAACTGAGTTCGGCAATGGTGATCCACTTCCCACTTTTTTTATTTGATTCGGAGTCAGAATCTACCTCCGACTCAAAAGCTTTCAGCTCAGCCACCAGTGACTGCTTGGAGCGACATTCTTCAATGTTGTGCCAAGGACTTTTATGGTATTCACACTATTTTCCCGTGGCCTTCTTCATCTTCTCATTACCCTTCTTGGGTTGTGGATTGGAATGGTTGTCCTCAAAGAAGCCTTCTTTGCTATGTCCCTTGTTTTGTGGGTTGGGCTGCCTTTTCCTTGCTTCAGTTGTGAGGAGTTTGCAGATCCAAACTCTCGCCTCTTCTGCTTAAATTTTTGCTCAATCTTGACAACATATCTATAAGCCACACCTAATGGTGTGATGTCTAGAAAATCTATTTCTATTTGAATGTATCTATGCAGACAACCATAGTATTTGAGCACCAGATATCGTTCAGAGTCTTTGATACCCAATTTGGTGTGCAGGGAATGGAATCTATTGGTGAAATCTGGTACTGTCTGATCCCTTTCCTGACGCATCTTGGTCTTGTTAATGTTTAATCCATTATTATATTTCTTTGCATTTCACTAGATAACAATAGCATAAGATAGAATCAAATACATAATCATAAGAGACACATCATTTATCCTAGGAAACCCTGATGGAGCAGAAAACCCAGCAAAAATTTCTTATTATAGATAGCCAATACAATGCCAAGAGATAACTCAAATAAATATAGAAAGTCCTCTCCCAAGGATGCGCCTCTCTCTCTCTCTCTCTCTTCTCCAACTACAACTTCAAAACTTGTCTCTCAATGAACAAGTGAGTGTGTGTCTAAATGAGACGCTAGCCTCCTTTATTTATACAACACTGGCATGTGTGGAGGTGGCTTTTCACTGGCAGGTCCGACTTCTTCTTCTAGGTGGTTATAACCACCTTTAATATATTTTGGGGCCTCTTTAATATATTCTGTGGATGACTTCTTATTATGATTATTACAATTACATTTTGACCAATCCACAAAAGGGGATTTGGTCCTTTACAATAGCTGACATGATAAATCCTCAATGGGGATTGATCCAATGAATAATATATCAATAATATTTAGAACACACTTTGCAAATACATTATTCAACACTCCCCTTTAACAAGAAGGGTATTCTATAACAACAATAGGTGAGAGAGAGGATCGCATCATCAACAACATCAGGAGGACAAGATCATCAATATCATCTTGGAATACTGACTGGCGTATCTATAATCATTGGAAGTTTTCTCATCGGTATCATCATCATTCTCAAATGAATGCCATCATCTGCATCAATATGGATTAGTATAAAACTAATACATCATCATCACAACACGATGTTGCTTCATCATCATAATACTAGATTGGATTTATGTCATAGCTCTCAAGTTGAAAGCACAATACTCATCTTGTTTTACGTCACAACAATCAAGTTGGAAGTAAGATACTAGACTGGCTTTACGTCACAACTCTCAAGCTGGAAGCACAGTACTAGTCTCATCTCATCGTCTTGCTTTACATCACAACAATCAAGATGGAAGAAAGATACTAGACTGGATTTACATCACAACTCTCAAGCTGGAAGCTCAGTGCTAGTCTCATCTCATCGTCTTTCTTTACATCACATCAATCAAGCTGGAAGCAAGATACTAGATTGGCTTTATGTCACAGCTATCAAGCTGGAAGCTCAGTGCTAGTCTCATCTCATCTTCTTGCTTTACGTCACAGTAATCAAGATTGAAGAAAGATACTAGACTAGCTTTACGTCACAACTATCAAGACAAAAGCTCAGTACTAGTCTCATCTCATCTTCTTTATTTACGTCATAGCAATCAAGACAAAATCAAGACACTAGACTAGCTTTACATCACAGCTATCAAGCCGGAAGCTCAGTACTAGTCACATCTCACAATGGTTAAGATGGAAGCATAGTACTAGGTACATCTCATCACAACAACTACTCCCCCTTTCGAGGAAGGTCCTTTCCGACTATACCAAGATTATCTCGAAAGTGCTCAAACTTTACACGAGATAGAGGCTTGGTTAACACATCAACAACATGTTCATCCATGCTAACGTACTAGAGCTTTATGTCTCCTCTCTACACCCTTTCACAAATGTAATGATATCGGATCTCTATGTGCTTCGAACTGTCATGGAATACAAGTTTCTCTGTCATCTTTATGCAGCTCTAGTTATCACATAGGATCATGGTTGCTTCCATCTCTAGGTCAAATAGACTGGTCATCAACTTTCGAAGCCATATAGCTTCACAACTGGCAGAACACGCAACAATGTATTCTACTTCTCTTGTGCTGAGAGAAATGTTGGATTGCTTCCTACTCTACCACGAGATCATGGATGATCCCAAACTGAAACAATATCCTGAAGTGTTTTTCCTGTCAGAGACACTTTCTTCCCAATATGAATCAGTGTACCCACTCAATGTGAAATCATGATCTCCATCATAACTGAGACTACAATCTAATGTACCCTTAAGGTACCTCATCACATTTTTTGCAGCCACTAGGTGAACATGTCTAGGTTCTACCAGAAAATGACTCAAGGTGTTCACAGAAAAACAAATATCTCATATGGTGTTCATTAGATACATCAATGATCCAATAATATGTCTATACAGTGTGGCATCAATCAATTCTGATGAAGTGTCGACCAACAGTTTTAGCTTTGTTTCCATGGGTGTATTCATGGACTTGCATTCTAACATGTTGAATCTCTTCAGTATTTCGACTGCATACATCCCTTGGTTAAGGAAGATCCTCTCTGGACTCTACCATACCTCAAGACCTAAGAAATAATGCATTAGGCCAAGGTCTTTCATCTCAAATTCTGAGGCGAGTCTCTTCTTACATTTAGTGATGATATTTTCTTCTCTAGTTAAGAATAAGTCATCCACATATAGAAATAATATCACTGGCTCATTGTTCATAACTTTGAAGTAGAGGTTATAATCTGCTTTACTCTTGGTAAAGACCAAACTCATCAGGAAACAATCTATAAGGCCATACCAAGCTCTAGGAGGTTGCTTCAATCCATACAGAGCCTTCTTCAACTTGCAGACATGAGACTTCCTATATTCAACTTCAAATCCTTGAGGTTTCTCTATATACACTTCCTCTTCGATGACATGATTTAGGAAAGTTGTCTTTATAATGCAGAACCCTAGACCCTCAGGTCGAGGCCTGCGCAAGATCGATCTAAATCTACCCCTGAGTCAAATTGACTCTCCAATTTTCCCTTGGGGAATATCTCATACCCTCATGGCATATCCACAGGTCCTTATGAATTGAGCCTGCATGAAAAAACACTAGGCGCCAACCCAAATCTCCTTGACCACAATAACGTTGTGCCCTTCGCTAATTCGGGAATTCAGGTCTCACAATTTCGCTATCCCTATTGTCGAGTTTCTCGGTCCTCTACTGTCGAAACCCGAAATGTCGATTCACCGAAATGGTTGGTCGCATCCTCCTCCACAGTCGTATCACATTTCACGATTTTGGGAATCCCAAAACAGGGAACCCCTGCCTCTTGTCCTCGAAAATGCAGAAATGTCGATCTCCGATGCATTCAGAAAAGACTCGCTCCCCTATGGGACTTTTCGCCGATTCGGAGTTTCATACTTTTCATCTTTGAAAATCCTGATGCAAGGCTTCCATCTCTCCAACCTAAGAAACCCCAAAATATTCAACGAAGTTTGACTCCACCTGGCGATGAGTACGCCACCTGTCTTCCCCGCTATCCTCTACCGCTGATGCAGATTCTTGCCACTTGTCTCTCAAGATTTGTAGCTTCCAGGACTTGAAAGAACCTTCGACCTCCTTCCCTCTATCACATCTAAACCCCAAATTCTGAAATGGAACTTTCCATAGGGTCAATGACTAATAAGTCTCTGTTCAATCCAATGCTTAACTTCTCCGCAGCTCTCCTGGATCCTACGGTCCTCGCTATTTTGTGAATTCTCCACAAATAATTTCAACCGCTCATTTCCTCCTTGACAACTCTTGCAAAATAAACCAATGTTCTTTCACTGGAATTTAACCTCCGCGAGACGTTTTCAATCTCCATCTCCCTTTGGGTATTTCCAAAGTTGCTAACCCTCCTGAGATTTCACTTACAAACTCAAATCTCAAAAGGACTCCTGCATGCACTCCTTGCGGGACTCTTTCAAATACTTCAAAGTATTTGATCTTTCGACTCTGTGCAGTTTCTGCAACATCAGTCCTTCAACTCTCCCCTTGGTTGATAAGTTCTATCTTCCAACCAGCCTGCGCACACCTTGCACAACTTTCTGTGCTTCACTTGCACTTCTACTGGAATGAGAACAACGGTATCCCTCCTGAGCTTTCAGAGATAAACTCTGAACCTTTGTCAATGCACTCCTTGCGGACATTTCACTGCGCTCCTTGTCGGAACTCTCACTCAGGAAGAGAAACGATTGAAACTCATTCTCACTCTCTCTCTCTCTAAGACTTAAAGAATTCAACATGAAATCATACATACACAGCATAGCCTCATAACAAATGCATAACAAAGAGAATAAAACCATTGTAAGCATACCATTCACCATGTATAAACAGAAAACATCATAACACCATGAAATCTTATTCAAAGCTTCTTATATTAATTCAATCTCCTGTACATGGGTCTTCTCTACAACTCTCTCCTTTTGTTCTATGCTAATGATATAACAACTTAATGATACAAAGGCAAGGGTGTCTATATCCGTTTTCCCTCCTGCTCTCCTAAACTCTCTAATCTATAATTTAAATCTACCTACTTCCATTAACCATGCATAAATGTCTTTTACATTGATAGATGAGAGCAAATCCCTCATGATCTGTTATAGCATCTAAGTATAAATTCAAGTACACATCCCCAACTATCACATTTATATCCGCTTCCCAATCTTTTCAAAACATTTCAAAACGTGAAAAATGTGCTGGTGCTTTTTCTAGCTGGCTTTGGCCTTTACACTCGCTTGGCTTCTTACGATGCTCCTGCATCACTTTACGTCCATCTGGTGTAACTTCCACTTCATCTTAGCTGCAAGGGCTAAGATGGTTATGATCGAAGTGTATCTGGCTACAGGAGCGAATGTCTCTTCATAGTCAATTCCTTCCTTTTGAGAAAATCCATGAGCGACAAATCTTTCTTTATTCTTTTCAATACTTCCATCAGCAACATGTTTTATTTTGAAAATCTATTTGGAGGATACCAGATCCTTACTCTTCGGTCTGGGAACTATTTCCCATACATTGTTCTTTATTATGGATTGGCATTCTTCTGTCATAGCATCAACCCATTCTTTCTTCTAAATGGCTTCCTCAAAGAAAGTGGGCTCTTTCTCTAGGAGGTCACACATCAAAGCCATATAATTGGAGAATGGTTTAGGTATCTTTACCTGTCTTCTGGTTCCTTCAAGAACACCATACTTCTATCCATATTGAATAAGCTCTCTTGCCCAAGCAGGCTTTCTTTTATGGGAGATCGTCATCTGAGGAGGTTCTTGAAATTCTACTATGTCATGATCTTCTAGAATTTCCTCATCAGGGAAAGTTACGACTTCCCTCACTGGTTCAGTAGCTCTGGGAACCTCCCTCACTGATTCTGCAATTCTGGGGATTACGGGTTCCTCTTCATATACTTCTTCAAGTTGGAATCTTCTTGATTTCTTGAGCGTTGCATCTTCATCAAAGGTCACATCCCTGCTAATCTCAATGTGATGGTGACTTGGTATATAAATCGTGAAGGCCTTGGATACCTCACAGTATCCCACAAATATGCCCTTCTTTCCTTAGGGTTCCATCTTTTTTCTCTTCTCTTTCGAAATATGTATAAATACTAGGAAGCCAGATATTTTTAGATGGCTTACCTCTGGTTTCTTTCTGGTGAACATCTCTTTCGAGGTCTTGAACTGAAGTGCCCTATGTGACAATCAGTTTTTCACATACATGGTTGTCATTGATGCTTCTGTCCATAAGCACATTGGAAGATCTTGATCATGGATCATGGTCTTCACAACTTCCATTATCGTTTTATTCTTTCTTTCATATACACTGTTTTGTTGAGGATTATATGGAGTAGTGAGTTCCCGATTGATCCCATCATCTTTGTAGAAGTTTACAAACTCTTATGAGGTGTATTCTCCTCCATTATCTGACCTGAGTATCTTGATCTTTCTTTCAAAAAGATTCTCTATCAAGGCTTTGAATTCCTTGAATTTGTTGAACACTTTATCTTTGGATTTCAAAAGATACACCCAGGTCTTACAAGAATAATCATCAATAAATGATACATAGTATACATACCCACTAATGGAGGTTGATGGAATTGGGCCACACACATCTGAATGAATGATCTCTAAGACTCCTTTTGTTTTGTTGTCTCTCTTCAGAAAAGGGTTCTTGATGTTCTTCCCTTGTGAACATCCATTTCACATGCCTTCATGGTCAACCTTAAGTTCTAGTAGACCTGTGACAACTTTTCATATGTATGGTAGTGCCTTGTAGTTGATGTGAGTAAATCTTCTATGCCAAAGTTCACATGGATTCTCAATGGTGTGGGTCATGGAAGCTTCTGAGTAACCCTTTAGTTTATACAAGTCCTTTCTTCTTTTCCAATGATGATTGCTTCATTTATGGTTTCTCCTTTAGCCCACATAAGAACTTCTCCATCTATAAAGGCAACTCTGAAGCCTTTTTTTTCTAAAGATGAAATGGAGAGTAAGTTCTTTGTAAAACCTAGTACATAGAGTACGTCCTTCATCTTCATTGAATTTCCTGAATTAAGTTTGTAGTTTGATTCTCCCACTCCCTTGATGGGATATTGGTAATCATCTCCAAGTATCACTTTCTAAGAAAAATTATTTTTTGAAATACAAGAGAGAATATGTATTTGACTTTTCATGTGCTTGGATGCACCACTATTAATGAGCCAAGTGTCCTCTCCAAGTGTTACCGATCCTGAGATTGTCAAGATTAAGAAATAGTCTTTAATATGTTCTATTATCATCTTTTTGGGTGGATCTCCAAGTGTTACCGATCCTGAGATTGTCAAGATTAAGAAATAGTCTTTAATATGTTCTTCTCATCTAGCTGGACAAAATTTCACAATGCATCCCATATTTTCACAATGGTAGCATTGTACAGATGAGTAATCTCTTTTCTTTCATTGTCCTTTCTTATGGAATCTCCTTGGATGAGATTCTTTATTACTGAATTTGTTTGGGGGTTGAGACTCTTTATAAGTCTCTTGATGGAAGTAAGACTTCTTACTTCCTCCTTTGGTGTGAGTAGCTAGGGATTTATCTTCATCTCTTGCTAGTAAGGCCTCTCGGTTAGCTACCCTTGATTCTTCTTGAATGCATTCTTCCCAAAGACTATCAAAGTTTACTTTCTCCTTTCTTGCAAAAATGGTTTGGATGAATGCATCCCAAGGTATTGTGAGACCATTGAGGGTCATCATTACAAGTTCATATTCGTCAATGGTATCTCCAATTTCTTCTGACTGTTCATTGAATTCTGAGATCTTGGAGAAGTATTCTTGGATTCATTCTCCTCTCTGCATCCTTGTGTTCTTGAGCTGAGTTCTTAGATTCATCTTCTGGTTTATGTTCTTTTCTTCATATAGTCTATTTAAGGCATCAAACATTTCTTTTGGAGTCTTCTTTGATGACACATAGAGAATCAGGTGGTCTTTGATTGAATCTGCAATGATTCTCTTGGCCCTGATAGTGTCCTTTTGGTGCTTTGCTTTTCCTGCAGCATCTTTGGGCTCTGACACTTCCTCTTTGACGAACCTTGCTAGTTCATTCTCTTCAAGAATGAGGTCAATCCTATACTTCTAGGCATGGAATTTTTCCACACCTTCTAGCTTGTCAACAAGCTTAATTCATGCAGACATCTTTTACCTAGAGCTAGGAAAATGACCAAAAATGAAAATGCTCAAAATCAAATTATGAACTTACCAAGAGGTGCGCTTGGATGAGGCAAGTAGCCTGGTGTGTTTGGATCTAAGAAAATGCCACTTTTCCCCCTCCAAACTTGATCTACGGATTTATGGACTAGTGCTTCTGGTTTTCTGGTACCTCTGGTACTTCTGGTACTTCTAGTTTTCTGGTACTTCTGGTACTTTGTGAAACTAGGCTTTCACTTTCTGGGAGATCTACCCACTGAAAAGGTGCACTGATAATTCCAAAATGATCCTTGAGGGAGGGTCCACTTTCCTAGGTGGTTTTAGGGTTGAAATACCTCACCAACAAAAAGCCCTAATTTGCATGTACGACAATAGTGACGTTTTTCACTTTCTCTTCTGAAAGATGCTCTCTTCCGCTTGGCTCTTATTCCATGTTAATGTTTAAGCCATTATTATAGTTCTTTGCATTTCACTAGATAACAATAGCATAAGATAGAATCACTGAGAAATACACAATCACAAGAGACACATTATTTATCCTGGGAAACCCTCATGGGGCAGAAAATCCAACAAAACTTCCTTATTATAGATAGTCAATACAATGCCAACAGATAACTCAAAAAAATACAAAAATTCATCTCCCAAGGATGCGCCTCTC
>SNQJ01S0045344.1:50792-61476 GCA_010110895.2 Picea sitchensis | reverse complement strand
AAAGGATAAAGATGATGAAAGTGGATATTATGACCACTAGCCAAGAAACATTATGGTATGAATATTGTATGTGAAATTATATTGTTTTCGATGCATTTCTATGATATGTGGACCAGTGCAGGGTTTCAGGTGATGACACTGCCCAAAACTGAATAAACGATGACAAAACCCCCAGCAACACGGTGCCACTGTATATTCCATTATAGGGTGTGGACCCTATTTATGATTAGGAGGGGTGGAGGCATTTCCCACTCTGTATCCTCCAAAACCTGAAGTTATGGGAGGACGGTGTTAGTTCACGCTCCCCAATACGTGTGATGATGACTCTCAAATGCCTGCTAGGGAATCTTGGTCGAGGACACTTCTGCTTACGGGTTCTATTTGGAGTTAGGTCAATATAGTTGACGCTCCAAGATAGTCTAGCAGAGGAAGGATAGGAATGGGGATGGAAGTAGGTTAGGGAGGAAGGATGAGTAGTAATAGTTGAAAAGGTATGGAGATCTATCTTGTGGTGGAATTTAATGTTTTCCCTTCAAAAAAAAAATGTGTATATATGAATATTCATAATTTCATAATTAAACCAGAGTTGTCTAAATAAAATTGTTGAAACAGATAATTGTAATTAAAGGATTTCTCAAATAATTGATTGGTTGTTGTCTTTTATAAAAATTAGTCTTGTTGATTGGATTGGATGCATACATAAATTACTAAAGAGAGATAGTTATTGATTATTAGTACATGCATGAGACTTGTATGTACTAGCTACACATGCACTTCTTGTACATATACACTAATATGTATGAGTTTTTTTGACTTACTTACTCATAGTGTCGGTTAATTGTTTATGAATGTGTGAACCATGTTTCTTTTCCTTTGTACCATAAGATACCTTAACTTCGGGATGAAGTTTCCTGAAGGGTGGGTGTATGTAACGACCCTGCTTAAATAGATGTATAGGATTATTAAATATAATTAATTTAATAATCTATCTCTCCTAAAAGTTAGCTAAACAATAATTATTTCTTAAATAATATTAACTAATTAATTATTATTAATTACTTGTTCATGGTTGTCAAGGATTAATTAATTATTAATTGACTCATTAATTAATTAAGTAAAGAATTAAAGGGGTTAATAAGTTAATTTGTTAAAGACTTACATATTCGGGAAGGGATAGGACATTAAATATAAGGATAAGATATTAAAAGGGATAAGATAAGATAATAAATACCAAAGAATAAGATAATAAATAAATGGATAAGGAAAGTAATGAAAGGGGGAGAGTCGGTGAAAGGGGAATATGACAGGGAGAGCCTTATGGTGGAAGGCATTATTTTGGAGGAGGATTTTATTTTGGGGGGGAGGAAGCATTTTGGAGGGGAAACGAGAGTACTGGTTTCTTGGCTTGGCTTTTCTGGTTCTGTGGTAGAGTTCTGCAGTCTTTGAGTATCATTGCAGGGGGCACCGAGTTGCTAGGGGTTTTGGGCACGGGGGCCAGGATATCCATATGGTATCCTGGAGCTAGGAAGTTATCCTAGTTGGCATGGTGGAAACACAGTTTGGGAAGAGTTGGTCCATGGCTTCAAGGTGGGCAAGGCAGCATCAGGAACAAACGAGTGGAAGGTTAGCATCAGACCAAGGTATGTTAATTTACGTATTTGTTTCATTCTGTGAGGAAATTATTATTCGTTGATAAATTTAAGTTACTGAAGTTATTGTTATGAAGATTTTTATTCTTTATGAAGTTACTATTTCAGTTTATGGAATAAATTGATGTTTAAATTAATACAGTTATTACACTTTGAATCACAGAATTTCTTGTTGTCTTCTAACATTTTTTTGATGATCTTTATGGGGTTCTTGTCACAGGAGACTGCTAAACCATTTCCCTCACGGTAATAGGTAGTGGAATGAATTAATGTAATCCCATACTGCTTACATAAATTAATAAATGGTTCAGCTCTGAAAGAGGGAGCATTCTCTGTAACAATCCTGCTTGGACAACCAAATATGGTCATGATATCTTCAAGGAATTTTATTAACTCCTTGTAGTGATGGCTTCTATGTATTTGGTAAAATAATCAGTGGAAGTCAAAATCCACGTGTGTTGACCACTTAAGACGAGGTTGATCTCTCCAATGAATTCAATACCAAAAATTTTGAGCTGCACTTTTAACACTTGCCGCAAGTTCTAACCTTCACACAAACATTAGAAAAAAGGTTGGGCCAAAAATACCTAGCTATGAAAGCCGTGGTGCACCAAAAATGATGTCCCTTACATAAGCTGTCATGGAAAACAACTATAAATTTTTGGGCCTCTTGTGATAGACATCTAAAAAGGACTCTAGGGGGATCCTTGAGTACAAAACCTGATCAATGAGACAATATTTGATTTATTTGAGTTTCAAAGCTCAAATAAATTAAGAATCTTATTATATACTAAATTAAAAAAATAAAAGATATTTGAAAAAGAATTACATCGAAAGAAAAGTTGTACAGTCGTTTTAAAGTAAATCCTGTCGTAACCAAATCATCGAAACAGTATGGAGCAATATATGTAGATGACCAGTAACCTCGAAACAATATATGTAGATGACCAGTAACCTCGAAAGCGTGCTGACACCAAAAGTATAACCCTAAGACTGAATTAATATAACCGAGTGATTACAGTAACGTATAACTTACCGAGTTCCAGCAATTTTTGACCTAACCTGACTTTCATCTTCAACAAAGAGTCTAGCCAAGCCGAAATCTGCTATTTTAGCATTCAACTTCTCGTCCAACAAAATGTTGCTTGCTTTAATATCCCCATGAATAATTCACAGATGGGAATCCTCGTGCAAGTAGAGACGCCCACGGCGTTTATTTGGATCTGTATCGAACATGCAGTATAATAAACAATCATGACCAACCTGAGTATGCTTAAACATTTTATCAAAGTGACTCGAAGCGACTCACCAAATAAAATTTTATCAAGGGTGTTATTGGGTAAGTACTCATAAACAAGCAAACAAGCAACCTTTCTGATCCCTCTGCGCAACAGCCAAGTAACCTAACCTGATTTCGGTGTTGAATTTTGGCCACTAGCTTAACTTCATTCAAAAATTCACTCTTTCCTTGCTTAGATTGTAAGGACAGTTTCTTCACCGCTATTTCTCTTCCGTCTGGAGTAGTTCCCTGATAGGTTGAGAAAAAAGAGTATGAAGATTTGCCAAGTATTAGACTTTGTATTTGTATAGCTTTAGACTTGTAGATCCAACTGTTATGGGTGTCTACTACTATAATTTAAGACTTTGTAAGCTACTAGGGATGAATAGAAGCTATCTTAGCGTATGTTACCTTGTATACAAGGCTAAATCCTCCTTCTCCAAGCGTGTTATTCCCATGAAAATTTTGTGTTGCAGCTACAAATGTTTTCATTTCAAACACTGTGAAAGCATCGGACAGGCTAGGAATCGGTTGTTGATCTTCTCCGAATTGTGAGTCTTCGCTCATATAAAGACCTACCAAAAAAACATTTTACAGCTATATCAGACAATGGAGAAAAAATAGACTGATGTCTAATAGAGCGAACTTTTCGAGCCTGGATATCTATTCTAACATTTATATACTTCGCCATCATATATTGCAGATGTAAATCAATGAACTCTATTGGCATATTACAGGACAATAATAGTGCACAAAGCATATATAGAAGAATATATAACAAAATGAATGCCTAAGTATTCAAAATCCTACGAGTACATATCAGCATGAATTGCAATACCTAATTCTGTATGCCTTGCAATACCTAATTCTGTATGCCTTCCGGTAACTTGCAAGAGTCGTAAGACTCGTGACCATACGAGACAATATCACTTTCCTGTAACTTGCAGGTGTCGTAAGACTCGTGACCATACGCGACAATATCGTTGGAGGAGTGTGAACCGAAAAGAATATAGATTTTTCTAAAATTGATTATCAAAGTATTGACATATTTCATTTTTACGTTGAAAGGTGTATGCCTATGGACAATGGGCAGATTTAATAGGGGTTTAGTGCTTAATAAATTTTCTATGGACAAGATTAAATATGGCTGGAATATTTTTAGTAGTCACACAAAATAAATGGATGTGATTTCAATCATTAACTTCTTAGCTATTATAAAGACATCCCTTTTATGTGTTTACTTTTTTACATTTACCTAAAATTACTTTGATAGCTAACTGATTGCCACCTAAGTGATTAACATAAATTAAAATATTAACACCAAATAAATGAAGCTCAACCGTTTATTTGTTAATCAATAATAAAATTTAATATATTATTTTAAGGATTTTTTTATCTTATCAACCTTTCGGCGTTGATCAACCACAATTATGTGGTTGTACTAATACTAATATGTTCAGTCAATCAATAGAGATAAATGTCTCTGTGGGGAGCACTGTAGAGCCCCAAATATGGCGATTAATATGTAGTCTGCTGCAGAGTTTTAAGACTACAGTGGCTGTCGTTGATATATATATTTTTGGATTGTCTTGGTATATACATCGGAATATATTTGAGACGGTGTATATAGTATCTACCACATTCTTAAAGACTCTAAAGTAGGTTGTATATTGATCGCTCCCAAATATTAACTATATCTGTCTGCACAGTTTATTACTCTTGTAACTAAGTTTTTATTTACTCATGTGATGAAGTTTAGCTTCTCACTTAATCTCTATAACATCAAAATTATGAAAAAAAAAAACGATAACATTTTATTTCAATGTTCAATTTAAAATATCTAATCAATATACAATAAAAATATCTAACTAATATACAACAAAATTAATACTGTACTCATAGGAGGTCCAAGTTCAAATTTGGTGAAATGTTTTTATTTCTCTTTCATTTTCTATTACTTTTATAACCTATTAATTTAGATAAAAAAATTCCACATTTTTTCAAATCTAATTAGGATGTCCAAGTTCAAATTTGATAAAATATTTTTATTCCTCTTTCATTTTCTATTATTATCCTAACTTATAGATTTTTATAACCTATTAATTTAGATAAAGTTTTTCCACCTTTTTCTCTAATTTAGATAAAGTTTTTCCACCTTTTTTTCAAGTTTAATGGATATGATTAAATATACAAAAATAAAAAAATAAACAATTACAAATATTTCAAAATTTTGCAAGTTTAATTATTATAATTAAATTTATAAGATTCTAAAAGAAAAAAATATTATTATCATTCAAATATTTCATTTTATGTTATTATCTATAATTATTAATTATTGATTATTTTATTTAGAAAATACGTATCACCAATTAATCTAATCTTGACTCACATTAATAATTTTAATCCAAAACATTCAAACATTTAATTTCATGTCACCATTCATAATTAATAGTGATTGATAAAGATTTATAGCAAAAATGATAATAAAAAATGAAAAACAAATAAAAAATTTCACCAAATCAGTTATAACAATGTTAAACAAAATGTCTAAATCATATTTGAATTAATCAATCAATACATTAACAATAGAGAGGCCCAGGACTCTGGTGGCCATGGCTGTTAGACATGCTGCAGTATGTCTACTCTGTGTGTCGTTGAGAAGCCAGGCGGGCCAAGGACCCTGTATAGAATGTCATCCTTAAATCGATTGTATGTCATCCTTAAATCGATTGCAGCGTGCGTGGTTGTTTCGTAATGGCATGATTCAGAACGGGTACGGCCAAGATTTAAAGCATGAGGGCATCCCTCGAACTTTTGGGTAACTTCCACGTGTCGTAAGAATCGCCACACGAGACAATATCTGTGGATGAGTGTGAACTGAAGAATATAAATCTTTAGAAAATATTTTGGTCCAACATGGGGTAGAGGTTGTGCTCTATATATATAATCACATAACATATTATATTATATATATATAGAATATAGAATATAGAATATGTGATTATATATATATATATATATATATATATAAATAAATATTACAAAGAAAATAGATAAAATTAAAATTGTTTACAAAGTTTTTCTGGTAGAATTTCTATCATTACCAATTTAATATTGTTAATAAATTTTATTTTAATTGTAAATTTAAAATATTCAATCAATATAAGACAAATTAATAATATTCATAAGATGCCAACTTTATTAAATTTGGCGAAATGTTTTTATTTGTATTTTATTTTCTATCATTATCATCATTATAAATTAATTTTTATTTTTAGTTATTAAGATATTTCAAATTTAATTAATGTAATTAAATATATAAAAATAAAAAATACACAATTACATCCCTTAGGTGTAGGACAATAGATGACCGAGTGTGTGGTTAAGGCTTTGATGCGTTGTGGTTTCTCAACCACGGACTAAACAAAAACAAAAAAATACACAATTAGAAATAAATAATATTCATAAGATGTCAAGTTTAAATTTGGTGAAATGTTTTTATTTGTATTTCATTTTCTATCATTATCATCATTATAAATTTTTATATTTAGTGACTTATTAATTTAGATAAAGAGTTTTCAAGTTTAATTAATGTAATTAAATATATATAAATAAAAAATACACAATTCAAAATATTCCAAGATTTTACAATTCTAATTATTATGAATAAATCTATAAAATTGAAAAATAAATAATTTAAAATATTATGTTTTTCATTGGACAACAAATTTCACACCAATTTATTCTAATTTAAATCATTCAAGTATTTCATTTTATGTTGCTATCTATAATTAATTAATGATGTTTTCATTAAGAAAATCAAGACCATCAATTAATCTAATTTAGACTCACATTAATCAATTTAATCTAAGCCATTCAAACATTTCATTTTATGTCTCTATTCATAATTCATAATTAACGGTGGTTGATAAAGGTTTATAGGAAGGATGAACATAAAAAGTGAGAGACAAATAAAAACATTTCACCAAATCAATTATAGTAATGTTAAACAAAATGTCTAAATCATATTTAAATTATGAGGATGTTTACAATTTGTTTTTAGGAATGGATGTTCCTTTGAGCAAGAAGTCAAGTAAAGTGGAGGTTTTAAAAGGTATTAAAGGAATTACTATTTGGAATATAGTATGTAAAAAGGTATAAAGTGAATTTAAAAGGTGAATTGTATTTTTTAAATGAAAGGTGAGTTTGGTAAAAGAATTTTTTAAATAAACCATTTATTAAATATTTTGGATTAATACTATTATTCTTTCATAATTAAAAGGATTTTTTATAAGCAATGGATATTAGGAGATTTTTTGTGCTAATGGCTAAGATGCAGAGTTCGAAGTTTGAAGTTGAAAAGTTTAGCGGTAAAAACAACTTTGATTTGCTCAAGATGCGAGATTTGCTGGGGCAACAAGGGTTGCAAAAAACATTGACATGCAAGTCAAAGAAGCCAGCAGCCATGATAGAATGGGAATGGGAAGATCTGGATGTCAAATCTCTTATTACCATTCATTTATGTCTACTAGATGAGGTTCTGTTTAATATCGCAGGAGAGGATACAACATCAAGCTTATGGAGCAAGTTGGAAAGTCTAAATAAGATGAAGTCCTTGACAAACATAATCTACTTGAAGAGACGGTTGTACAGTTTGCAGATGAAGGAAGGTACAGAAGCTGATAACCATTTAAATACCTTCAATACCATTATATTTCAATTGACTAGTATGGAAGTTAAATTCGAAGATGAGGATAAGGCTATTACACTATTGTGTTCATTGCCTGAGTCTTGGGATAATCTAGTCACCTCTATTATCTTTAGCTCAATAGAAGTTTTAGATTATGACTCTATTGTGGGAGCTTTGCTGGTTGAGGAGATGAGGAGAAAATCTAGTAAAGAAACCTCAACTTCAGAGGCGATGCTGATCAGAGGTCAAACCACATAGAAGAATGAGAGAATTTATTTCCGATCTAAGTCAAGACACAGAAAGGGTAAAACAAAATGTTGGTACTATGGAAAAACAAGACATCTCAAGAAAGATTGTTGGAAGAGAAAGGAATCTGAGGAAAACTCTACGAAGTAAGCAAATTTGGTTGTAAAAAATCCAGGTATGATTGATCAAGTTTTATCTGTTTCTAATAATTTACAATATCATGAAGAATGACAGTTAGATTTAGGTTCCTCCCACCACATGTGCTCACATAGAAATTGGTTCATTTCTTACCAATCTGTTGATGAGGGTGTAGTGTTTATGGGAAATGGTATTCGCTGTAAAACTATTCGGGTTGGTAGTATTAGAATCATGATGTTCGATGGTATTATTAGGGAATTAACGAATGTTAGATATGTACCTGAGCTTAAATCAAATTTGATTTCATTGGGAGTGTTGGATTCTGGTGGATATAAGTTTACAGGTCAAGGTGGAGCACTCACAGTGTTGAAAGGTAGTTTAGTAGTGATGACAGAAACAACGTTGATAACCTTTATAAGCTGGAAGGCAGTACTAAAGTAGCATCTGAAGTGACAAATGTGTCTTCTTGCTTATGGCAGAAGCATAAAGGTCATAAGAGCAAGAAAGAATTGCAGGTACTGGTAAACGGTAAATCATTTACAGACTTAAAATCCTTGTTTCTAAATTCTTGCTTGTTTTATATCTATGAAAGTTACGATATGAATAATAAGAGAACTGATGCCTGAGTGTGAGTGAGATGATGTAATCTCCATGATCTGAATAATAAGGTAACCGAAGCCTATGCTTGGTGGACGTAGCCCAACGTTTGTGTGAACCAGGTGAAATCCCCGTGTTCCTTATATGTGTGATTGTTAATTATCATTGTGAATTGTGTTTTCCGCATTTGCAATTCTAACAGTGTGACCTACTATTCGGTATTTACATTTCTTTTTTAACTAAAAAATCCACACCATCCATTAATCCAATCTAAATCATTTAAACATTTCATTTCATGTCACTATTCATAACTAAACAAAATGTCCGAATCATATTTGAATTGTTATGATGTTTACAATTTGTGGCCAAGTATCCTTATGAGCTAATAATCTAGATTAGATTTTTCAAAATTTTCAATTCCAATTAATATAGTTAAATTGGAATTGGAATATAAAGTGATATAAATATTTAGGCAATAAGACATCATGAAATAATTTCAAACCAATCGTGGATCAGTTAAAATGTAACAATGAACATATGAATTAGAAAAGTTCATATATTGAAAATTTTATAGTTTACAACATCATTGCAAGTTCAACCAACTACTATAAGAAAAGGTTGTAGTTTCATCACCTAGTGCACTTTTCTCACAGATTGCACCTTGCCTTTGTGGTCCTTACAAGTATTACAACATTTCTTCTCCAATTCTAAGTTACAAACATTACAATGTACCTTCTAGCATCTATTAAATCTGACCCCCCCAAACATTGTAGGCCATGATTTCAATGTACCATGATTTGGAATATAAACTAAGAGATATATGTGAGATGAAAATATGTTTGATATCTCCATTTCTAAATCAAAATCATTGCATGTACAAGTACATTCAAAATTGAAACCAACGTATTAGATGTAAGACATGTATGTACTATCTAGTTATTTAGGGCATGATCGAAAAATCCAGAACATGTTATATTATCCATTAAATGGTCTGGAGGAAATATGGGGACCCAAATATTTTATAATTGACAACCAATTGAGATCTAGTTTTATGTGCAAACTTATTTAAAGTAGTACAACAATTCATCAAAATTCACCTTATTCAAATGGACCACAAAAGTAAACCGAACAAGATGGAATCTTACACATCCATAGAAATGTACTTGATGCAATTTTTTTTTGTTGTTGTTTACAAACATCATAATGGTATGCCATCTTCAATTATCTGTTTGTGATCAACTTTTATCATTTTCCATTTTCTAACTTTCAATTTTTTCTTTGATTGAACCTCTATTAAGTTTATGTGCACTACACATACTAAATGACTATTGACAACATATGAAATTTGGCTCATTGTATTGAAAGTGGACATGACTTTTGGCTTTATGGGTTTCTTGAAAAATATCCTTTCAGTATGACAAATCCTCTTTCATATGTAAAATTGTTATTATTATAATCCTCCAATAACTTCATCTTCTTTTTTGTGCATTGCATCAAATAATATTTGATGTTTTCATCATTGTCTACAGGTTCAACCACAACAAATACATCTCCTGTAAATAAGGCCCAATATGTCGATAAGAAATTTTTTAGATAAACATGTGCAATTATGTACTATAAATCATAATATATATTATATAACACATACATCTATGTACTTTTTAAAAATGTAAAAAATGTTTTTGAACAATTGTAACATTTTATCTTCTCCAACAAGATCAAAAACTCTATCACCATTAGTTGACACTGTAGTGTCATTTGATTCTATCTCCTCTGAGCTTGCAAGTGGGATTTTACCCTTTGTATTAGTTTATGTATGTTTCTAAGATATAACATATTTGCCAATTTTTGTTTCACAAATCTCATAGGATTCTATGTCCTCTATGCAAATTGAACAAAAACAAGATGCATTCATTTTATCACATACACATTTTGGTAGGCTTTTGTTTTAATTGAATGCAATTTTTGAGTCCCAGTATTGTATTGGCTTTATATGTGATCAATATATCTACATATTGGATTCCAATATGTCAAAAAAACCTCAATGGTTCAAGAATAATTTATTAAAAATAAACGAATGTCAAT
>SNQJ01S0045344.1:12147-42653 GCA_010110895.2 Picea sitchensis | reverse complement strand
ATCATCAAGATGTAAATCTCTAATTACATTATCATCACTTATTCCTTCAATATTTCTGTGTTCTTGTTTGTTTTTTCTATACTACTTTTTCAATAGTTTATTATGATGAGTATCATCGTGAGTGCGATCATATTTTCTCTTGCACTCCCTTTTGTTTCTCACCATTATTCAATATGTAAAGGTTTTTAAAAAATCAACATTTTATAACAAGAAATATAATTTCAAACATCAAACATTATAGCTCAATAAAGATTTTTTTTAAAGAAATAAAAAAATTAAATTTATAATCATATTTTAAGAAACTTGAAAAAAATTGCTCAATAGACCAAGTTGCTTTAAAAGAAATTTTGGATAAAAAGTTGATTTTAAATATAAGTTAAAAAATCCTTTGATCTTGAAAAAATTTGCTTGAGAAAACCTTCCTTATGAAAAAAAAAATATTAAAAAGAATATTGACTTTGAAATGAATTGTTTAAGAAAAATTACTTTCCAAAAAAATCTCTTGGATATAGGAAGAAATTGTTTATGAAAACCTCCACTTTCAAAATATTGTTGAAGAAAATATTCAATTTAGAAAATGTTGCTCCAAATATGGGGTGATTGAAAGAAAAACTAGTATCAAACATCAACTTAGGGTGCATGGAGAATAGAACTTAGAGGGTTCATATATATGTGAATGGTGATGATAGATAATGTTGTTACAATATACTAGGATATATATATGAATGCTATTTTGGATTGTATAAAATTAGCTAGATGACCCTTCCAAAGGTGCTCCTCAAATACATTTGCATGATAATAAAAAGGTGGCCTTGCTACAAACTAGAATTCTATCCTACTTTTCACTTAAATTATAACAATAAACTATCTAATTTAACAATAAAATTCAAGAAAGTAAATAGATAGAAAACACCAAACACACCCTTGAAACAAATCTCTTTTCAACAAAATTTAGATGAAATTTCCAACAAATAGAAACATCAATATATACCGAAGATGAGTAACCACACATCAACAAATACCCCTAAACATTCACTTCCTTAAACAAATCTTCTATTGAATGCTTTTCTCAATCCTTCAACAACCATTACAATGCAAGAGCTTCTCTTTATATGGAAATTTGGTTGAAATACTCAATAATAAAATAATAATAAACAAGGTCCAAACCCATGATCTTTTACTAAGAATAAAATTATAATATCTCCTAACCACCTCAAAGATAGTCAAATACAAAGAAAAAAAATATTTGGACAAAAGAGTGAGGTTGCAACTTGTCGCCTCCTCATGAAAAATGTCTCCCTAGCTTAGGCTAGTTTGACCACATGATGACTATGCTCAAGGTGCACATATCGTCATCAAAGGGAGCGCTTGCCAAGAAACCTATTCACATTTTCCAAAGTGCCTTCTCGAAGAGGGTGATCCTCCGAACTAGGGGTTCACCTGGAGATTACATCAAGTGATAAAAATAGTAAAATAAGTGAGGGCACTCTCTCCAACAAACCAAGCAACTCCCTTAAAGATGGATCTCATGGATAGATGTGCAAAAAAGTCAATTGGGAGACAACCTTAAACCAAATACCAAATGCATAAATCCATGTGCATAACAACTGTATCTCCTTCAAACAAAACTATAAAGTGGAGAACTCTAGGAGAATGTGCAATAAAGGTAAAACACTCCTCCAAAAATACATATAAGCCTTGACATACGAAAACCACACTTCGAAACCTTTTCATGGATAGGTGCTCTCCTCCTCTCTAAATGTGTGCTAGGCCATGTGTGAATGTAATGATGTCTATTAACATATCTATATGTAAGCCCTTGTATTGATGATGTGGCATGCCTTCACATATGTGAATGTGCCTAGGGATATGTGAGAAATCTCTTCAATGGACAATCATGCATGAAAGTGTGAATGAAGGCTATAAATGTGTCACATGTGTCACTATTCCTACAAATATGTGAAGTAACGCTTCAAAAGATGATCCATACTTATAAAAAATCCATCAAAAGCAACAACCAATGGTCATCAAGAAAATATCCTCTATACTCTCTTCAATGTGGATTGAGGCCTCATGCGAGGTAACATGCACGATCATGGAAGAGAAAGAAAGTGAAGAAAATAGGGAACAATGTTTGCATCACTTTTAGGAAGGAGGATGAGTAGATGTATTAGATCTATAAGGTTAATCCGACTACCGTTGTAGAAGGAATAGCTCGTAGAGGGATCAAAAGATATGCCCATAGAGTTTTGTTAGGATATTTGTGTAGCCCAAAATCTTTGATTCTAAAGCTTATTGAATGGATGGATTCTTCCTAGGTCTTCATAGTGAGGGACAACATATGAATCTCCGTAATGTATAGATTTTTGTTTTTCTTTTATTTGAAAATTCCTCTAATCAAAATGAGTTTTTGGATGAAGGACCTTGGTGTTTTCAATATTCGGGCCTAGTTCTATTTCCATGCTCTACCTCATTCGACCCAACAAGGGTAGCAAACAACATAGTATTTATGGGTAATAATTCGTAGGTGTCATGTCTCCATAGTGTTCCTAGTCGAATCTTGCGATCATGCACCTCTTGAGGGCATGCGACACCGCGACGTTTCTCACTTTGCTTCTTGGCAACACAAAGGATAATTCGTTCAGATTATGCCTCTTCATCTAGAACATACCCATACTCTGTTCTAGGCTACCAATGAGTCATGCTCCTATTCTAATGCAACTCTTGTATATTTAGACATTTGTTAATTATTTAACACTTAATCATATTTAAGCATGCATTCATGAGAAACCAAGAGAATTGTGGAACAAACGGAAAAAAAAACAGAAATAGTGCAGGCGACATGAATCGTGCCTAACACCTGACTAAGTCTTTTTTATTGTGAAATAGTTACAATGAGCACTACCGACTCAGTTTACAACTTCGGCAGAGTAAACCGACTCACTTCACCTCACCAAGACACCCATACACAGATTTGTTACCAAGACTTTCTATTGCAACCATCCTCTCAACCTGCTAGATGTGCCCTCAACTATAGACTTGTTGTCTCTTCATTTCCAAAGACTTCACAGATTTCGATTCTGTCTCTCACATGCCTCCAACAGACTTACATTTCCAAACTTCCCCAACCAAACTCTATCCACCGAATCCTCCTCAAGACAACAAAATTCCTCCCATGTACATAGCAACTTGGCTCCTTGAGGGATCTCACCCTCTTCATCTGCCTTTGAACCAAATTTAGCTATTATTGCTCTGCTTGTCTTCCAAATCTTCCTTCCTTGGTTGTGCAACCTTGTTCTTTTATAGGAACTCCAAAAGTCACTATAGTGAATGGTCGCGTCCTTTGGGGTTGTTGCACCTCTTCGCGAACCCATGTGTCCAAACGAATCGTCGGACCCCTTCGCAGATCGGATAGCCGAAACGAACCATTGCACCCCTTCATGGACGCGATCGCCCAAATGAATCCATTCCCCAACCTTGATGCACCCCTCATTTTCAACACACCTCAATCTCTTGGTTACTTTATACTTGGAAAAACCCCTTAACACCTTCGCATGTCCAAGATGCCCACTTATCCAACTTAAGTCCCTAGAAACCTCACTTCCATCTCCTTAATTACTTCGGCGATGATCTCCACACCCATGAAAACCTCCTTATAGTAGGTTATTTACATTTTGCTCCCATAAAATATTAAAGTTAATCGAGGATATGCTTTGGTTTTTCAATATGTGGAAATTAGATATCCTATAGTGTAGATGTACTAAAAGTTAAAAAGTTAAAAAACTCTCAAAATTTATGTGAAGCTTGTGAGCACCAACGTTTTCATTTCGACGAATAAGTTGTTGACTCTTCAAAATTTGCGAGTCTTTGCTCATATAATGTGCTTGAAAAAATATTTCACAGCTATACCAGAAACCAGAAAATGGAGAGCCTGCATATCTATTCTAACTGTTATATGATTCGTCATCATACCTTCCACACGTAAATAAAGGAATTTTATTGGCATATTACAGGAAAATGACAGTGCACAAAGCATTCTGGTACAGACAAGAATATATAACAAAACGAATGTCTAAGTAACCAAAGTCCTACGAGCACATATCAGCATGATCTGCAATACCTAATTCCTTATGCCTTCGAAATATGCCAAGAATATGACCAAGACGCCAAGAACACCTGAAATTATGGGTATTTTGCTTGAACTTGAATTTTGTGGCCGTTGTGGCGGTGGTGACTTTTGTGGCCGTTGTGGCGGTGGTGACTTTTGTGGCCGTTGTGGCGGTGGATCGTTAAAGAAAGATTTCAAATCATATTGAAGTATGCAGTTTCCCGTCAAACCCCGATCTCCTGATGCTGTGTCGTTAGCTTGGAACAATTTATCTATTGTTGAGGAAAGACATGTTTTGCAGTCGTCAAGGGATATATCTGCCCAGCACTGGGCCAGAGCGTGGATACGGTGAAACGAGTTGTCTACAGTTGTGTTGGAAGCATATCGATTCCTTGAAGATCCAGATGTAATATCAGATGCCAAACTGTACAAAAGCTGCCGAGCAGCTGTCACAAAAACATAAGGGCCACTATCGATAGTATTGATATTGTAAAAGATATGTTGATTAGTTTCATTATCTCCATTAGTATCCAGCTGTCCGGTAAAGTTATAGTTTCCATTATAACGTAAGAAGCAGAACTTGGACCAAACTCTACTACCAACGTAATTCGCATAATCCTGTAGAACTGCAATTTTTGCTTGCTGTGAACAATTGTAGCATTGGTCGACGGTGGCATCTCCCCTGCATTGGAGGAGGGCCTATATTTGGTTAGGACTTTGACCATACTCTGAAATTCTAAACCTGCTCTGGGATGCGTCCTCAATGTTGTCCACAAGAAGACTGCTCAACGCTGCATTCACATTGCTCACAAACTTACTGTCTTTTTTATAGATATTTGTCGAGTTCCAGATAGGAAGCGGATACCACTCTACTCTTTCTGCGCTGCTGCAAACATTTTCTATATCAAGAGAGAATAGGATCAGCACAATAACAATGGAGAGGCTCAGGAGGACTCTGGTGGCCATGGCTGTTAGAGAGGCTGTAGTATGTCTACTCTGTCTGTCCTTGAGAAGCCAGCCGGGCCGGACCCTGTATAAATGCCATCCCTAAATCGATTGTATGTTTTTCAGTCGGACGGGTCAGCAGCATGCGTGGTTGTTTCGTAATGGCATTGGAATATGATGCACTCGTTGAATAATGGTTCAAGTCTTACAACGCTTTTTGCAAGAACCCTTCAAGAAAATTCCTCTATTACTTCATGTCTTAGAACGTGTATGGCCAGGAATCAAAGCATGAGGACATCCCTGTAACTTTCCGGCAACTTGCAAATGTAGTAAGACTCGTGACCATACGAGACAAAATCTTTGGATGAAAGTGATCTGAAGAATATAATCTTTAGAAAATTGATTACCAATGCAATGACATATTTCATTTTACTAATGTGTTCGGCCAGATCCAGTGGACATTCAACATAGATACGTGTATCTATGGAGAGCCCCAAATGTCAATTATTTTCTCGTGGAATACGCCAACTCTTAATATCAATTATGTTACAGTGGAATACACTAACTCTTAATACTACTCAACAACCATGACATTATTGATGAACTTTATTTGAATGGTCAATTTATAATATCTAACCAATATACAACAAAATTAATACTACTCAATAACCATGACATTATTAATGAACTTTGTTTGAATGGTCAATTTATAATATCTAATCAATATACAAGACAATTAATACTACTCATAGATGTTCATATTCAAATTTGGCAAAATGTTTTTATTTCTCTTTATTTTTTATTATTATGTTTATTTTGTAGATTTTTGTGACTTATTAATTTAAAAAAAAAAATTCCAACATTTTTTCAAATATAATTATTATTATCCTTATTTTATAGAATTTTGTGACTTATTCATTTAAATAAAAAATTTCAACATTTTTTCAAATATAATTATTATTATCCTTATTTTATAGACTTTTGTGACCTATTAATTTAGATAAAAAATTTCAACACTTTTTGAAATATATTTATAGGATGTCCAAGTTAAAATTTTGCAAAATGTTTTTATTTCTCTTTATTTTTTATTATTATTGTTATTTTATAGAATTTAATTATTATAATTAAATCTATAAAATTTAAAGATAAAAGAAATCCACATCAATCTAATATAATTTAGATCATTCAAATATTTCATTTTTATGTTATTATCTATAATTATTGATGTTTTTTTTAGAAAATGCAGATCACCAATTAATCTAATCTAAACTCACATTAATCATTTTAATCCAAACCATTCAAACATTTAATTTCATGTCACCATTCATAATTCATAATTAATTTACATGTCACCATTCATAATTCATAATTAGTAGTGATTGATAAAGATTTATACCAAGGATAGTCAGAAAATGAGAGACAAACAAAAACATTTCACCAAATCAGTTATAGTAATGTTAAAGAAAATGTCTAAATCATACTTAAATTATTATGATGTTTACAATTTGTTTTTAGGAATTAAGATGTTCCTTTGAGCAAGCTAGAGGGATTTTGAGATTGTTGCCTCTACACATAGCCTATGACCTACTGATTTAGATTAGGTTTCTCAAAATTTTCAATTCCTATTGATGTAATTAAATCTGTAAAATGCATAATTAAAAATACTTTTTTTATTTAACTGAAAATTCCCACCATCCATTAATCTAATCTAAACTATTCAAACATTTCATTTCATGTCATTATCTATGATTTAAAAAAAATGTCTAAAACATAAATCTTAGAGAATTTCTTTGAGAAAGCTAAAGAAATTTTTCAAAATTTCAGGTGTTGAGATTTTTCATCCATACAACCAATAGTGGCGTTCATCTAGAAAATTCACACAACCAACTAATCTAGAATCTAGACGAGATCTATTACTAGAAGTAAATTTGAACAAAATGCCCAAATCATATTCAAATTGTACAGTATTTTTAAGAGAAGTAACATCTTTGAAAATCATTTAGACACAAATTTCAATTTCCATGTAATGTAAAGAAAATTTAATCCACTCTTTGTGGCTTAAGAATACATCAATACCCCTTATATGGTGGTAAGATTATTTACTCAAATATACATTTTTGTATTTGAAATATACTTTGAGATATACTTCCGATCCAAAGATTCATAGATGTATATCATTTATTATTTTCTTGTTGGAAGCTTCAGATTCATAGATATACACCATTTATTACTCTTTTGTTAGGTATTTCAGATTCATAAATGTACACTATTTATTACTCCAAAGTAATTCCATACCACACAAACTACCAAAATCTTTTTGTTAATTATTTGAGGGTAATTCCATACAACATAGACTACCAACCTTTTTTTAATCAAATTTAAAAAAAAAAACCATATCTATGCTACATTACTTATTATGAGTCAACGATAACAACAATCTAACATTTAGACAAAATTATCGAAATTAACCAGTTAATAAGAGAATTAATTAGTCCAGATAACAGAGACCCTAAGCATGTAGTGTCATGAGTTTTTATTGAATCAAAAAAAATAAAAATAAAAATAACTAAGTTTACACACGTATTTACAGAAATCTGTAAATCACCATTTATCTCGATGAAGATGCTATGATGCTAAAACAAATAGTCCAGATGGTATGTTTGATGGATATTTCGATTAAGTTCCTATTTTTTTTTCACTCAACACTCAGATGAGTGAAATTTTGCAATGGGTTGGATATTTTTTTTGGCAATGGCTCACCAAGACATGAAGGAGTCATGAGTCTTTCGAGGTGCTAGATTGGTTTTAGGTTAATATACTTAATATTATTTATTCAGAAATTATAATTCATCCCTAGTTTTTATCATCAAATTTTCCATTTGTATTGAAACCAGTTAGTGATATCTATATATATATTGTACAAAAATTATAAATATTCAAAACATATGCAGAATACTTTACAGAGTCTAAATATCCTTCAATAATCAAAAGAAAATTTAATGTTATAATCAAAAGATAAATTAATATTACAAGGAAAAGAGGTAAAATCATATAATATGTATTGCATTAAAATTAAAATAGGTAATATCATTATATATTAATATTAGAGAGAAAATAAATAAAATTAAACTTATTTATAAAATTTAATTACATCTTTATATCTATAACATCAAAATCATGAACAAAGATAAAATTATGCTTATTTTAATCTCCACATATATAAAATCTATACAATTATTTAATATTTATAATTTTAAAATAAATAATATCATAAAATTATATATATATATATATATATATATATATATATATATATATATATTTACAAAATTTAGTTTTACAAGTAATCTCTATAACATTGAAGGCATAAACAAAAACAGCAAATCAAAGTCATAAACAAAGAAACAACCAGAGCATTGTTGATAAACTTTATTTAAATTTTCAATTTAAAATATCTCATCAATATATTAATATAGTAAGTGGATGTCCAAGTTCAAATTCTGTGAAATATTTGTATTTGTCTTTCATTTTGTTATCATTATTTTTCATTTTTCTATCATTATCTTTTTTCTAACTCTTTATTCTTTTTTGTGACTTATTAATTTAGATTAAATTTTCCAAGTTTAATTAATGTTATTAAATATGTGAAAATGAAAAATAAACAATTAAAAATATTCCAAAATTTTTCAAGTCTAATAGTTATGATTAAATCTATAAAATTGAAAAAACAAAATTAGAAAAAAAAAACTATACTACTAAGTAATCTATTCTAATTTAAATCATTCAAACATTTTATTTGATGTTACTATCTATAATTAAATGTGTTTTCATTTATAAAATCTAAACCACAAATTAATTTAGGAGTTGTCTAAAAGTTTTAGTTTGGCATTCTTGGTTAGAATTTGGAAAAAACCCTTAGGACAGTCCGACTATGGATTTTGAGAAAAATTCAATAAAGAATATCTTAAAAAAACCAAAGCATAGAATATTTGTACTACAACCCCAATACCAACAACCTATGTTGTACAATGACCCAAGGGTATTCAAAGTTCTTTGTTTCTGTTGAGTTGAGGGTGGTTTTTTGGTTATTTAAAAAAAAAAAATGGCATCTCTTATGGGATTAAGAGAACGGGGACAATCATCCCACCCCAATAACAACCACACATTTAGAGATGGAAATTCAAAAATTCAACATAGTGAGGTGAATATCCACTACAATAAGTAGCATTCAATATTACCGCGAATGATGTATTGACCGACCAATGCACTATTGGCCACAACATTCAAGATTGCCACGACCCGTCAGAGCAGGGTGGATATTGGTCGCCTTCAATAGAGAAATAAGGTATTGAACGTTGCATTGACTTGGAGTATGTACTCTCAAAAAATTATAACGGTTCTATCTGATTTTCTCGTGGCATTAAAATTTTAAACCCACATGACATCTGATCATAACTTTATCATGAAATTTCTGTGGAGTTGATAAAGCTTGGTAGTACATTGTCACATTACATAAAAAGAAGGATATGAGGATGTATAATATATTTGACATTTAAATAATTGTACAATAAAAGCTCCCTCATGATACATTGAGATAAATCTCTAGATTTGGATATTTATTTTAGTTTGGAACAAGAACCATGAGGTGCATTCGTTTATAGGTGTAGTCACCAGAACTGATTATCTAACCGCTTTCATATATGGAAAGACAGGTCAGTTTAAGAAATAAATTATTTTTTTGACCTAAGGAGGCCACGTGTACCACAATTTTCAACGATACTTTTCTCCCTACTCATGTCACTAGAGAAGGAGTTACACGTATGGTTGGAAATATCTATTCCATATCTTAGATGGATATTTTTCAAAATATCATTTGGCTTCCTGGTTTGAGAGATATCATCGATTGAATATCAGCATGTATTTGACCCAAAGAGGTCACACGTACCAACATATTCAAAGGTATTTTTATTTATGCTAATAAAACTATATAAGGAGTTCCACATATGACTAGAAATATCTGTTCAAGATATCAAATGGGTATTTTGTGGAATTTCATTTTGTTGTCTGGTTTATGAGATATTTTTGTTTGAAGCAACATATGTTTGTAACCAACGTGGTCGTGCGCCCTTCAAATTCATCCTATTTTTTCTCACTCCATGGGCCACCTCATAAAAAGTTTCATATACCAATGGAAATATCTCTTCAATAGCTCAAATAGGTCTTCGACATAATTGGATTTCATCACCTCTAACAAAGGTTATGAATAGATTTGCAAAAAGATGGTCACAACCCCAAAGTAACAATTTTTCCATATTATTTTTTGAAACTTTGAGATTTTATTAAAATTTATTTATTTATCTACCCATGTACAATGTGATTTTCAACTAGGTTATGGTTCAACCACAAACCCACGATTATGGGTCAACCACACAAAACTCTTGTCTTCATTGGGTATTTTCACATTGTAATCATGATGGTAAGATAATGAGGTTTCTCTTTCTAGCATGGGTGAAATGATGGGGATCATCATTTTCTAAGGGGGGAGGAATGATCTGAATTTTAAGGGGGTATATGGTCTAAATTAGAATGCAAAAGTCATAAAGTTGTAAAGCTAATAGATTTTTCATGTGGATCAAGGAGATGCCAACCTCCTCATTAATTAATTGGGCTAAGAGGTCACCCATATAGGTCAAAGAGTGTCCCACCTCTCCATTATTGTATTGGGTTTTATTTTCTACTAATTAGTTAGTTGGGTAGTTAGATCTATTATTATAATAATAGAGACTCATTTAATGAGTTATTTTCATTATTGTATCGGATTTTATTTTCCACTACTTAGTTAGTTGGGTAGTTAGATCTATTATACTAATAGTAGAGACTCATTTAATGAGCTCTTTTTGAATTTGTCCAATGGATCATTTTGTAATGTTATATAAAGGTCTAACAAACCTTCTCATAAGAGCAAGTTACTTATTTTGTCTTCGCTCATATTTTTTATTGTTCGATGTGAGAATAATTAGCTTTGAGTGATTTACTAGTAATTAGTTTTAGAGGTGAGGCTCCTCTTTGATCCTCACCTCCCGAGTACTTCATTTACATGTTTTTGTCCATGTTTCTTTTCATGCAAGATTGACATGTTTAAGATCCTCCTCTCTCGGCATTCAAGCCATCCAGATCTCAGACCCCGAGATCTGGATCATCATGGAACCATGTGCTAATTGTTGATTCCATTGTATTTTCAGTACATTATTAATTCTCTTGAAATATATTACCCCTCTTCATCTTATGTAAGGATCTTGATATGTTTACCTCTCTTAATTTTAACCATATTTTTAAATTCTTTGAAGTATTCAAAAAAATCACTTTTCTTTCTTATGAAATATCATAGACCCATGTGAACTTGTCTTTAGCATCAATGAATAAAAAAATAATAATAAATTTCCCCAAGTGATTTAGTTTATATTGGCCCACACACATCAATATGCACTAACTCAATAAAATATATTTTTCATTTATCTATCCTCATTGGGAACTCATTTCTGTGTTGTTTTCCTAGTGGATAACCATTACATTCAACATGCTCTCATTCTTGAAAACTAAACTAATCTTCACCATATCTTTTCTTTGATGTAAAATTAGATTTTTTAGATTTAAATGTCCATACCTTAAGTGTCATATCTATTCATGCGCTTTTGGATAACAAAGCTTAATGACTCTCAATAGTAACATCAAGTTGGTATAGGCATTCCACTTTGATTTCTTCTTCTTTGACTTTTTTGTGATCTTGCATATCCTTCACTTGAAAACCTGACTTCAAAAATTCAACTTTCAAACCTTGATTTTTGATTGTTGAAACTGAGATTACATTTTTATTAATCCCTAGAACATACATTACATTTATTATTTATTTCACATAACCATTTTGCATTCCTCTTTTTTTTTGTAAATAAAAGACAGACCTTATATTAAATCACAAGTTTACAGTTTTGCAACACTTGGCAACAACCTGTTTCGCCACAGGAGGGAAACCAGAACAGGTGGCTCCAAGCAGTTTTGAGTCTACCATGCCTGACAGAAAAGTTTTACAAAAATTGAGTAGAGAATTGCTAGTGTCTGAAGGAACCCTGTTCCATATAGATAGCCTAGGGATGGCCTCCTTCAGAGCTGCCATTGATGAGATAATTGCACAACCAAAAGGAGTGAAAACTATCTTAACACTATCTACTCTATGAATGAAATTGACAAGAAAATATTGGGATCTGGGGTGAGCCGCATCATGCCATGGGAGAGCCTGGATGTCCATGAACGGTGTAAGCCAAGATAAATTTTCGCTTGCATGTTGTACAGTGGGCTTGTGTTGGAGCATCTGTGAGGGCTTTGAACATCATGTCTAGTCGTTGGATGATGACCCCTTGGCCATGCACCTATTCATCTTGTCGTTGATGACCCCTTGGCCATGCACCTGAGTTTGATGTGGATCTACCATTTCAGTAGAGTGGACAAGGGTTGTATACTCTTCATTTTTATTGGGTTGTTTTGATTCCATATTAACTTCTCCAAATTTCCTTGAGTATAATCTAGGATAATCCTCAAATATGACATTTCCTAAAGAGAATACTTAGAGAATAAGTGGATCAAGAGGATTGGTCAATGGTGAGTTTACAAGGATGATATAACCTTCTTGAAATATTACAATTTCTCCCTCAGGATGTTCAATAAAAGGAGTAGCAACACTCCTAGTGTCTAAATAGTTTTCAAATATTTCATGAAAAGTGTCTTAAGGTGAAT
The DNA here is from genome assembly GCA_010110895.2 of Picea sitchensis. Lineage (NCBI taxonomy): Eukaryota > Viridiplantae > Streptophyta > Pinopsida > Pinales > Pinaceae > Picea > Picea sitchensis. The sequence goes on along the minus strand of SNQJ01S0045344.1, from coordinate 29,812 downwards.
TGGGAGGTAAGGGTTTGTAGACTTCTAGAGGAAATCCTTGCATCCTACGTGATCGATTAAGACTGTTTTTATCCACAGAACCAATATTAAGGACAACTAAGGGGAACAAAAAACACTCATTAAAAATATAGAAAACCAACATGGAAAAAAATAGCTTCTCATCGTGAACTTACTCATTGGTGATGAAATATAACATCACTCGAACAAAGTGAGAAGGGATGGGATTGAGCGAGTGGATTAGTTACATTGGGGACCTACTTAATGGACTTACACCTTAGTGCAAGTTCCCTCATGATTTTATCTTTAGGTTACCCTCCAAGGACCCCGAGTGAGTTTGACCAATGTTTGACCGAGGTACAACAAAGACTTCCCTTCTCCTTCACCTTGTGTATAGACCCTAAATATTATGGCCACTAAGGTTACCAACTGATAGTCATACTGTAGGTGGGTAAAGTAAACATTCAATTCCAAATGTATGGGAAAGATATCAATTCCAAAATTATTCAAGAGAACTAAAGACAAGTGGACTGGTAAACTCCTGAGGACCCCGAATGGATTCAGGATTCAAAAGGATCCGAGACCAAATGAAAAAAATTGGTTCTCAGGAATAACCTCGAGTATACAATCATACCTCTATGATTGGTTGAGCCCTGGAGGGTAATATTTGTTTATCTCCTACGCACGACCTCGTGTTTAACCCCTGTGTGAGAGGGACATACAACTATGCTTATATGAAAATTGGATTTTCTCTCCCTATCACAATATTCTATGTTTTTCTTTAATGCTTTGGAGAGTTAACCTCATAGCATATTCCAAATATTTGTCCTCTAATGTTGGTGTAAATGTCTAAAAATAAAATTTTCTAAATGAATTTTAATTAGCGCTTATTTTCACAGTTATTTGTTACTCAAGGGTGAAGGATAGTGAAACTAATGATGTTTTGAGACTTGACTCCAAAAAGAAAGAAAAAAGAATGATATGCAATTTTTCTTTTTCGATGAACTTCTATCTATGGGAAGGAGAAGAGATTTTTTCTTTTCTTCACTAACAAACACTCAAAATAATGCAAAAACTTAATGCAATTTTGTTCCCAAACAAGAATTCATACATTTTCCAAGTTATCAAAAAGAAAATTCTTTCAATTTCCAATATCAATGCATATGAAGTTCTGCAAATTATCTTTGTTTGATTTTTAGATGCAATCAATGATGTGCTTATAATTGTTCATTCTTTAACTAATAATGAAATAGTTCATAACTAAAATGGAATAGAAAATGAAGCAAAATATCGTCCGAACAAATATACTCAGAAAATAAATCAAAGAAAATTAAACTCACTCAAACAAAGATCCAAAAAAGACAAGAAATCAAGAAAATCACACTCAATAATCTTTGAAAAGTGAGCAACAAGAAATGAAATCAAAGCTAGGTTGTGGTAAGCAACCGAGTTTCAATTCATTCAATCAAAATAATACTGACGAGGAACTCGATGATGAACAAACCCTCACAGATTCTTATAATTAAGAATATAACAGATGATCTTGTGAAATAGGGATTGAACCATTGAAAGGTAAAAAAAACCAATCTCGCAATCTACGAAAAATTTGCAAACTCAACAAAGATGAATAAAATTTCTTTGAACCAAATAGAGAAAAAAACAAATGGAGGACTCCTGGGTTAAAACCTTTGATCAAAAAAACTAAGAAGAACTTGGCAGACCTGAAGATTCTCACAAAGATTAAATGTTGGCACTCTTATATTCAAGGATATAGGGTGCAGTGGTGATTGTTGTAAGTCTACTGGGGAGCGTCAGGCTGACAATGGTGCTATGGTGCTCACTGCAAGGGAGGGACAGTTCTGCAAAATTTGAAAAATAATTTGAAAAAGGATAAAAACTTAGGGATATCCAGTCAATGGATCTTTGAACATTTCAATAAAGAAAAGGAAAGAGGAAATTGATTTAGAATTAGGAACCAATCAAGATCTAATGATAGGAAAAGGATTTAGACGATCCAAGGAAAGACTATTCAAAGTGTCTCCCCAGTGGAGTCACCAACTTATGTTTCAGAATGTTTCCTCTGTAGATAGGTGAAACCTCCCTTGGGTTCCTATACACCTATCACCAAGATAGAAAAGTACAAATGGTTTCTATATTTGTTTTATATCTAACTCAACTAATCAAATGATAATAAGAAAAGTGTGACATATCTTATTCTGGTGGTTCTCCTCGATGCTACAATCTTTGGGATTGATTTCTAATCTCCTTAAGTTAGATTAGATCTTGCGAAGAGAAAAAAATATACCCTTCTTATACTCTATATAATTAAAAAAATAAATCTATCTCTGAAGACTAAAAAAAAATAGACAAGTAGATGCAAAAGTACACATACTTGAAGGAAATAGGCCATGTATATTAATTAGAGAACCCAAAGTAGATAATTACAATTTGATTTTGAAGATGTAGAAGCTCCTCCAAGATCTCCTCATCCAACCCTTGCGTGAATGATGTAATATCCAAATAATGATGCTATTACTGATTTCTTCCTCCCCTTTCACCTTGGAAATTACTCCAATTTATAGGAATGAGAAGTACAACCAACATGATAAAATGAGGGATATGGTTGAGGATATGGATCCTTGAGGTTTGGATCCGATCCTAAGGTAAATCCCAAGCATGAGGGTCGAATATAACTAACCCAATATGAGAGAGTTGTCCCTTAGAATTAGGTGAAAGACATCCCCCTTTTCCCTCAACAAAAATGGCACTCCCCCATAGTGAGAGACAAGGATCCATCCTAGCAGTGGTGCTCCCCTAACATGGAAGAATGGGTTCCATGCCACTCCCCCAACATGGCCAGGGGGGTGCCACCCTTCAAAAATGCTCAAAAAAGGGTTGAGTTTTCTAAGGAAAAGGTGTGTTCTGATTGCCAAATGATGGGGATTTTATTTCTAACGTGTTTTAGGGGTTGTGGAAAGTTTTTTTATGGGTTAAATTGGGTTCCGACACTTTCAAAGCATGTTACATCACTTGTGACACTTGCGACATTTTAGGTGTGACACTTATGAAAATTACGATACTTTAGGTGTGATAGTTACGACACTTGTGAAACTTATAATGTGATGTCTGTGCCACATGTGACACTCTGAATGTGATATTTGCAACACATGAGACATGGTATGCAAGCATGGAAATTTGACATGTAACAATGTCTTGGAAAGGCATGAAAATGGCATGTCATGGCAAGGCATGGTAATGGAATGTCATGGAAATGACATGGCATGAGCATGTTTGTGGGATTGGATTTGGGAGGATCCTTTGTCTCCTTGTGTGCTCTAACCCCAAAATTGGGTAGGAATGTGAAATAAAATATCATAGACGGTGAAGGGAAAATAATAATGGTTTCAAGTGTCCTTGGAGGAATTTTGGTAACATAGCATTACTTTTTATGGTGTGTCTTGAAATGTGACCTCAAAACCTTTATTTGTAGGTGGAAAATGATGCCCATTCTAATATCTAGTTTTGATGTGAACTCTCTCATTGTATTGATCAAAATTAATAAGTTTAGTGGACATCACATAAGAATGAATAGATGTTATTAATAATTAATGTGTTTAACAAAATTTACATATACCCACTACACAACCTAAACAAACATGAGTGCATTAATGAGTCATTGACTAGTCTTTTTGGAATTTATGAAGGGTTACACATAAATAAAATAATTGTATATATGGCATGCATATAAAGAGTGGAATAATGTGTGTGACCTAGAAAATGGTCAAATTATGGATTGAATCAACTAAGAAACTAACAACTAGTCTTCTCAAATGAATACCAAGGGAAGGCTAGGGTTTGAAGAGTCCAACTTGTAACAACCCGTGATAAGATATTGGTAGGTGCATGTACTTCATATTCTAAATATATATGAAGTGTTTGAGTTGTCCAAATGTTGTGTACTTTCATAATTGAATTTTAGCGTAGGTCATCTTCATAATTGAGTAATTCTAGTACTCGTTATGGAGGTTAATTTGACATAACATTATTAAGAGATTTACAATTATGTAGAAGATAAATGACAAAATTTATTTCTATAATAAATTATTTTAATATGCCATTTTTTAGGTCACAATATTTTCAAGTGACCACTATTTGAGGGTGGTTTTTCATTGGATTTAAATGGAGATAATTCAAGAGGTAGTCCATATTGTTGGTCGTAAGTTAGAATAGGTTGTTAGGTTTTGAATAAAATTATAGGATAAAGTCATGTCTTGGGTTAAATAATAACATTGTATGATTTGTTTCTTAAATCATGAGTCATAGGTTTGTTTGTCATGGGTAGGGTTTTCTTTTTTAACCATGTAACTTATGGTTTTTGTTCCAAGATGTGGGTTTTCATGTCACTAAAGGCTCATGATTTTGTTTCAATACAATCATAGTCAGTCTTGTCAAAGTTCTAATGATTTCATGAAATCAAATCTATCAAGGACATCTGGCATCATCAAGAAAACCATTGCGCAGTGAAAGGTGTTGTAAAATATGCTAATGTTGTGTATGGAGGTATGATGAGGTACGATGTCATAAGTCATGATTTAATTGAAGTTATCTTTCAAATTTATCCTCCTTCCAGGTAAATAAATCATCAAGAAATCATTTCTCTTCATCCACAATTTCAAAACCTCCCGACCAAGATTGATGCATAGAGATTCATGTTGTTGTTCATTGTTGTGAAAAGGGCATAGAGGAAACTATTGTTCGTTGCTGAGAAGAAGACACTACTCTCATTTTCTACACACAATTCGCTTTTATGTTCATTGTTGTGCACTGCGTAGAGGTTACTATTTTCATTTGTTGCACAGAGGTTACTACTTTCATTTGTTGGCACATGATCCAGAGTATCAGAATTTGAAGTGTTAACTTGATACAAGAAGTTGAAAATTGTAATTTATTGTTTCACACCTATTCTAATGATCATTGCACACAGTTACAGTCTACACATGGTTGACACATACCAACATCATGAAAACTCCGGAACGTAGAAGAAATAATGTAAAGGGTGGTTATATGATGAGGTTTGAGCCACAGGGTTTGAATTTGGTAAACACAAACCCATTAATCAGAGCATCCTTTCAACAAGTGGGTTGCATCAGGTTTTGTGAAAAACTTCAGGGGTAAAACAGACATGTGGTGAGGGAGTTTGTAGATAATTTTGATGCTGCTAAGGATAAGGTGGGAAACCTCCAGTTGTAGGTTTCTGAAGATAGCAGGGTAAAATCATGAATTTGGGTATCACTTTCGTGACATTTGGGTCTCCAAAATTTCTAGTGGCAATTTTTCGTCCGAACAAATGTTTCTTTCGGCCGAAAATTTTCACGTCAAATTTAACGATGCCCTCGAAATTCATGTACAATGTTTTTTGGATGAATTATTTTCCCATGGTAAGCATTATTCAGCCGAAATACTTTTCAGCCGAAACGTTTATTTTTAATGGATTCTGTTAAAAACTAGGTTTCGGCCGAAAACTTGAAAATGGGACTGTTTGCAGGAAACTGCAAATTCTCTCCATCTTACTTCATCTTTGGAGGTAGAAGACTCTACAAATACTCAAAATTTAGTTTGATAATTGATACCAACATTTTTAAAATTGAATCTACTTTCATTGGATATAATTTGTTTTCATTTTCATTGTTTTTATCTAATTTTATTTAATTTTATAAAAAAATCACTGCATAATATTTTTAGGTGAGATTATGATTCGATGAAATGAAAAATCCATATCTCTAAAAATACACAACGGAAAATTATGGAAAATTTATATTCATAATTTTTAAACTGTTCTCTTCAAAAGGGTATTTTTAGATTTTACTTTTAAGTAAAAATTAAGATGGATACAAGCTGTAGAAAAACACGTGTTTAAAATCTGCAACGTTTTCANAATTAAGATAGATACAAGGTGTAGAAAAAAACGTTTTTAAAATCTACAACATTTTCATCTTGGTCAACTTCAAAAAATTCTAGAAATTATAATATTCATCTGTTAGATTCAAAATTATAGTCATAATAAAATAGAGTCTCTGTAGATTGTTGCAGTATATTTCATTTCTTAAAAACATAAGTTTAATAATAGATACATTGTTTTGGAAAACAATAACTCATTATCATTCCTTTCATGTTTAAGGAACATACTGTTAAACAATTGTCAAATTGACACATCAAATCTTGATAAAAAAAAATTGAAAAATAGTCATTAGAAATATAACAAAATTATTCACAAGTTTTGTTTTTACTGTAAAGTGAAATTGTAAATAAAAAAAATACTTTTGTATGCCGAAAGTTGAAGAACTTGTGAAAATACAATTTTTTTTGTCATAAAACAAGCAAAAGTGTTACCCATCTTCATGATTTTACCCAGCATTGCAACTACTACAAAAATCCCTACTCATGTAGAACAATCGTTCAAAGGTATGCAGTTAGATCTGTCATACCATCATGATTTTTTGAAGCCTAAATTTAGAATTACTAAATTTGGAGCTACCATACCTAAAGAATTTTTATTGGAAATTCATAGTGATTTGCTAAGGGTTATATAGAGGTTTTTTACATGCGAAGGGAGATTTAAGAGGGTTTACCAATACCATATCAAGATCTTAATGCACTTCACTAGTAAGAATCCTTTGAATCTACCATATTACCTTTTCATAAGTCTAGGAAGGATGGTTGACAGAGTACAACTAAGGAAGGAGCAAGGAGATGTTATCCTCTTTCATTTTTATTTGATCAAATCGTTAGTATTAGAATAACTTAGAAAGATAAATCGAGAAGGGGAGTCTTTTCTAAATTCATCAAGAATAGTAGTAGATTCCCTAGGAAGCCCACAAATTTTGAGAAATGCACCCTCATCAATAGAAAGAACTGCAACATCAATCCTTGAGAGTTTTGTTAAGGGAAAAAGAGACTGAATATCCTGTAGCAAGTCGGCAAGATAAAAATAAAGGGAAGAAACTCCAATTCTCTCTAGAAGTGATGAAAGCTCCTAGAAAACCACTCACCATTTCTACAATAAAGAGAATGCATGTTATACATACATTACAGGAAATTAATGAGACTCCAAAAACCTTCATGCAACCAACCCTCTCAGATGACAGAGACACTTCAATTATTGGGTTGCAAGAATAGTTGAAGAAGGATCACTTTGTCATAGCACAATTGCAATATGAAAATAGAGAATTCAAGAAGAAGTCTCTAGAAGAAGATTTAAGGAAATATACCTCTGTGATAGGAGAAAGGTCATCACTATCAACTCCAACTAGTTCCAAAACAAGGAGTAAAGGGAAAGCAATAGAGAAGACTCTAGAGGTAGAGGAGATTCCTAAGCCCAGTGTGCCTTTAACAAGGTCCTCAACTAGGAAGTTGTAGCATCAATAGGAAATCCCATCACATAATCAACCAACATAAAAGAAATATGATGAAGGAAAGCACACTTTTACGAGGCTAAATAAACAACTCAGAGAAGAGAAAAAAGGTGATATTTCAACTCAGGGAGGGAGATAGGGAATTCAAAATGAATTTTTCATAACACCTAAGTGACTGTGGAACTGCAATAGAAAACTATGCATAAATAATGATAAGGACGCTACCATTACATAGACAGTTGAAGAGTTTTTATCAACAAAACCTCATTTTGAGGAAGGAGAACAAGACCCTCAAGAAAAGTTTTCAGAAGATGGAGATTGGAAAGAAGGGAAATCTTGACTTGCTAGCTGAAGCAACAGAGAACTGAACCACTAAGTCTTTTTTGACACATTTTTGTCATTTTTCCATTTTGACTCCATTTTTGCAAAAGGTCACATACATAAGAACATTATTTTATCAAAGAGGCATTATTACTCATGAGTTTGATGATTTGGGAAATAAAGAGAGATTTACATAAGTACTAAAAATAACTATAAGGAGCCACATCATCTTCATAAGATCGAAATCACCCTCAGAAAATGTCAACTATTAGTCAAAGATCAAAAGTAAACATGAGATGACATACCACTTGTTGTTTCTCAACTCAGTTGCATTTTTCGTGTAGGTGGTGATTATGTAGCGGACTTGTTGCACAATAGTGAAAAAATGACCAAAACACCTCCAACTTAGCTTGAATGGTTCAACAAGTGTGCCAGCTCATCTCTAATGAACATCAGTAATGGAAATCAAAATTTTGTGTTTCATTTATTTTCATATCAAATTCATTGAAGTTAAATTAAATGAGTACAAGTCAACTCCTTTTTAGCAGTTCGTTAAGGATCTCATGCTGAATATGTGCAATTGTTAGCACGATTGTAGGATCATAGTTGAATCTGAATTTTGATACTATGAACATCTTTTTTTGTATATATTTAGGAAGCCATGAAAAATAAAGGGTTGGCAAGTGTGTATAGGAATACTATTGAAAATACTCTAATTTTTCCTTGTTGTTAATGAAAAAATTGTTGTATCAGAAGTCCTTAAGTTTTTACCACAAAGATACATGTGATTGTGATATTTTATGCATGTGATTCCTACAGTCTTTGATTTCTTGTTTTATAATTGATATTTTATGGTTTCTTCTCTATGTTGATGTGAAATATATGTATCATAACTCATCTTTATCAGATGCTCTATTGCATGTAGTTCAAGTTGTACTTCTGTTATAATTTCTTTGAGATTGATCCTTGTTACATGCCTTGAAGAATTATTGTTTTCTTTGTAAACTGATGTCTACAACATATCTATTTGGCTTAGAATATTACTTTCTATCTTCCCTTTGTTCATTAGTTTCTTAAATCTACCAGGTATCCAACAAGTTCTATTGACTTTCGACTTTTGTGACTCCATATCCCAATGTATTTTCTGTTCATATTGCTACCAACCCTATAAATTTATTTATATTAGAGATCTAGCATTTGAGTTAAATCAAATCAATACTTTTAGTGATTTATTTGAAGAGAGAGAGACCTCTCTGTCGAAGGGATAGCTCCCAGCCCCAAGTTGGTTTTTAGGTTACTTCTGTACCTATTTCCTCCTCAAACAAGGAAATTACAGAGAGATAACACAAGGGATTAAATACACATAAAATGCATACACTTTGAAATTCAAAGACCTTGAAATTAATATATTCATTAACATAAAATGAAGAAACAATCAGATTCATAAAAGACATGCCATGAAATATATATATACATATATATATATATATTCAACAACATCTAAATTGTACATTTTTTACCAAATGGCACCTCGTGGGCAATATACAAAGTGACACCAAGTGCCCCTACCTCTCTCTCCCTCCCACACTCTCGCACACACACTTTCTATCCCCCCTCTATGTCTTCCTCTCTCTCCCTCCCACACTCTAACATACCCACTCTTTACCTGCCCTCTTTGTCTACCTCTCTCTCCCTCCCACACTCTAACACATTCACTCTCTACCTCCCCTCTTTGTATTTATATCTCTCCCTCCCACACTCTCAAACACCAGAAAGGATAGTACATTGCAAGGAAAGGCATGGTAAGGAAATAAATTCCCTTGACCTAGACCTAGAAAGGTATTTCAAGACCTAGACCTAGAGCTATACTTAGACCATTACCTAGACCTATAAATTTCCTCGCCATGCCTCACACTCTTGCATCCACTCCCTCTCTATATACCCCCTATTCAACTCTCTCCCTATCTCTCTCTCTCTCTCTCTCCATCCATATATTTCTCTCCCTCTCTCCCTCCATGTATTTCTCCCATCCCCTCCCCCCTCTCTCTCCCCTCTCTCTCTTCCCCTTACTTCCGTCCTCCTCCTCTCCTCCCTATTTCCTCCTCTTTCCTCTTTCTTTCTCTTCCCTTCCTCTTAATATCCTCTCTCTATCCACCCTCTCTATCTCTCTCCCTTCCTCTCACGTTCTCTCTCTGCCCACCCCTTTTTATTGCTCTCTCCCCTCTCACTCTCTTTCTCTCTCTCCCCTCCTTCCTCTCTCTCCCTCCCTCCACTATATATCATCTATATCCTTTTATATGCCCTCTCTTCTACATAACCCCTTTATATATATCTTCCTCTCTCTCCTCTCACACACTCTATCTATTTCCTTTATATGTATTTCTCTCACTCCCTCCCACACTCTCACATACACACTTTCTATACCTACATATGTCCTCTCCTTCCCACTATAACCTCATCTCCTGCCTCCCTCTTTTTCTTCCTCCCTCCTCCCACACTCTCACACACACACTTTCTATCCCCCCTCTGTCTTCTCTCTCTCCCTCCCACAATCTAACACACTCTGCTCTCCTATACCTCCCTCTTTTCCTGCCCTCTCTTCCTCCCACATCTCACACACACACTTTCATCCCCATTTATGTCTTCCTCTCTCTCCTCCACTGTAACACACACACTATCTACCTCCTCTCCTTGTCTGCCTCTCTCTCCTCAACCTCTAACACCTCACTCTCTCTCTCTCAAAAAAAAAAATCTCTCTCTCTCTCCATCCTGCTCTCATGCACATGTATCCCCCTCCTCTCTTCACTTCTCCTCAGGCACTCTAAAGCACTCCTCTCTACCTCCCTCTTTGTCTTCCCTCTCCCACTCCCACAATATAGCACATAGAAATAGTGTTACATTGAAGGAAATTCATGGTAGGTATAGAAATTCCTTGGCCTATCACCCTGAAAATGCTTGTTCAATACCTATACCCTAGACCTAGACCTAGACTTAGACCATGACACACACCTAGACCATGTGCTCCAACTGCCTCACTCTCACACATCTGGTCCCTCTTTGTATCCCCCTCTTTGACTTCATCCCTCTCTATATCTCTCTCTGTCCTCCATCCTATTTCTCTCCCTCCTCCCTCCCTCCCTCTATCCATCCCCTACTCCCCCTCTCTCTCTCCCCCTCCTTCCCTCTTCTCTCTCTCTCTCTCTCTCTCTCTCTCTCTCTCTCTCTCCATATCACACTCGTCTTCTTCCTCTATCTAGCTCTCCCTCCCTCCCTTCTTTTCTCTACCCCTATCCCTCTATATCTCTAGCCCACTCTCTTGTCTCTTGTTCTCTAGCCCACTCTCTTATACTCTTGTTGGCTCTTTAATTCCCTCCCTCCCCTTTATAGATTTAATGTATTCCTCTATTCCTCTCACTTTATATCCCCATCCATTTCTTTCTCACTATATTCCCCTCCCTCTCTTTCCTATAGTTTCGCCCCATTTCTCTCTTTATATATATCTACCCCCCCTTCCCTCTATATCCCCCATTTCTTCTCACTCTCTTTATACCCACTCTCTTTATCTACCTCTCCCTCCATATCACACACTCACACACTCCTTGTCCATCCACCCTCTCTTTCTTGCTCTTCCCCCCTCTCACACTGACACATTCTCTCTCTACATAATCCATATTTATGAGTGGAATGAAAGTAATAAAAGACTGTATACAATAACACATAGATATGAAGAAAAAAAAAAAGTTATCCAATGAACAATAACTTCTATTGAATAAATAAAATAGGTTGAAACTGTAAAATTGCATAACTAAAAACAACTTGCTTGAATGGTGGTAGATATATCTGAGAAGATATTTGGCTTCTACGCGCATGTTTCTTAGCAGAATGATTACAATGAGGCTCTAGAGGCATTTTTAACATTAGTCATGAATTCCAAAACCGTATAAATCAAAAAAACTAACCCTAGGAAATGAAACTCCAAAATTTATGTGGACACCGATGGGTAAGTTGGTACCTCAACTTCCTAGGTGTTGGTTGTGGAGCCCGATTATCTTTCTATTTCACAGGTATTTGTTTTCAGCCATGTTTATACCCCATGAAGACTGTACGCCCTAGAATATTGTACACCCCTCCACACAGGGGGGTTGTAGGGGGGCCTTTCCCCCCCTATGGGGTCTAGGGAAAGTGAGCCTCTGGTGGGGGTTCCTTGTAAATGTATATTGTAATTTCATAGTAAATTTGGACCATTCATTATAAGGTCACAGATTTGATGGTAGAAGTTATGTTAGGGTTTTTTTCCCTAGAAGGAAACCATCTTTTATGAGGGAATTCTATTGCATCTATGTATCATTGCGAATATTGTATTCTGAGAGAGGATATTGTGAGAGAAAGGAGAGAAATTTACAAAGGGTGTGTTGTAGGTTGTATCCCTTTATTTGATGGATAACAAAAAGGAACGATGTGGAAATTTCTCTGGTGGACATACACCACACTGGGTGAACCACATATAATTATGTCTCTATTGTATTGTGTATCTTCTATGTTTTGTTTCCACATTTTCTTTTATTTTATTGCTTTGTGATTCTCTTTTTCTAACACCGAAGTTGTAACTTTTGCATACAACATCCATTTTAGGTGTCTGACAGCCTGTTGGAAAGGTCTTTTCAAGAAATACACATTATGCCATAAAACTATGACTCTATCTATAGTTTGACTATGGAAATCCAAAAATACATTGTTTAGGACCCCAAAACATCCCTGGAAGTACATAAAGATGTACTAACATGAAAACTTCCAAAATAATTCAGTTGGATTAGGTGGGCGACCACCAATCTCCACCTGCAAGTTGTTTAGGCATTCAGACAACCCTAAAAGTGTAGAACCCACAATTACAAAGAATTACAAAAGAACGTGTTGAACTGAAAGCTATCAAGAGGATACAGTTGGAATAGATGGATGGACACCAATATCCACCTAGATCAGTACACCCACCTTAGGAAGCAATGGTTTCCATTGCGTTGAGTGCTCCCATGAGGTGAGGAATTGTTTTCTCAATTTTGCCCCAGGTAAGACACTTGCCTTGGTGTATGAACTTCCCTTCCTTGACAACGCAATAAAATTGGATCCTCTATTGGTGAGTTCGCTTGACCTGTGTGTCCACTATATGATCAGTGGATTCATGTTCCATGTAGTTAGGGTTGAGCTCTGTTGGTGTCAATTTCTCTATGATATTTGAGGTGTCCAATAATGGTGGAAAATATGGTCGAAGGAGGTCCACATTGAACATTGGGTGCAAGCCAAGGAAGGGTGGAGTGTTGAGCTCAAAATAATTGCTACCCATAACTTTGGCAAAAGTTTAAGGCTCATAGTGAAGTGGGCGAAGCTTCCTATGGGGCATTATAAGACACTATTTCTGCAAATGTCACCAGACCTTGTCTCCCACATGAAATTGGTGTGGTACCTGGTTTTTATCATGGCACTGCTTGTATTTAGAATTGGCTTTTTGCAAAATATCATGGACCTGTTGGTGGATGTGTTGAATCTGCTCAATGAATCTAGTGGTTTTTTCGGCCTCAGACTGTACATGGGAAGATTCTTTCTGTGTGATTGCAAGAGGTAGTGCAACATCAATGGGACCAAGGTTTGAAATCCTAGCCCCACCTAAAATGGGCTATGGCTAGTGGAGATATGGAGAGACCTCTTGTAGATGTGATGAACATAGGGAAGAACCCCATCCCATGTACGGGGATGTTCAGAGTTTTACATGTGCAGGATGTGCAAAATCATCTGATTGAAGACCTATGTATCGCCATTGTTTTGGGGGTGGAAAGTAGTGGACTTAGTGAGCTTGGTGTCCAATAGTGAATCGATACTCGATCAAAATGTGTTGAAAAACTTGTTGTACTGATATTAGGTGATGGTATATGGTATCCTAAAATGGACCCACACCTGTTTGAAGAAGTGCTTGCTAGTATCTATTGCTGTGATGCTCTTCTTGTAGGTTGTGATAATGGCCATATTCGAAAACCAGTCAACCACCAAAAATACACAATCATTGTCTTTGCTTGGTGGATGGAAGGCCATACATGTAATCCATCGATATGGATTCCCAAGGCCTCTCAGGAGTAGGAAGAGGGGTGTGTAGGATGGTTGGCTTGGAAATGGCACATGTAGTGCAAGATCTGATATGCTTGCTGACATATTGTCTAATTTTGGGCGAATAAAAATGTTTATGTAGAATGACCACAACTTTATTCATGCAAAAATGTCCTTCCATCCGACTATAGTGAGCCTCCCAAATAATATTTGCATGCTCTCTTGTCGGAACATAGAGGTGAAAATTGGTGATATTCTCTCTTGTACCCAAGAGATGATAGGTGGTGGAGAATTTAGGGTCACGTTGATAAAGTTGGGATCACTCAAATTCCTCATGCCCATAGGAATAGATCATTGTGGTGAGTGCAACATCGAAAGGGTGAATGAGTCAGTCAACGACATGATTTATGCTCCTTTATTTATACTTGATGTTGAGATGGAAATATTGTAGGTATGTGGACCACTTTTGATGGAGGTCATTATGAAATTTCCCTTGTGTTTGTATGAACTACAGAGGCTTGTCATTAGTGTGGATGATTGTCTCCTTTCCTAGAATGCAATGTTTCCATTGACGACATAGTTGTAAAATGGAATGTATTTCTGTTTCATAGGTGGTGTATTTTCAGATCGAATATCACTATGGTATTCTACTATATGACCATGTTGAGTGATAATTGTGCCTACAAAATAGTTAGAGGCATCAGTCTCAATCCCGAATGGTTGTTGCAGATCAAGTAAGGAGAGTAATGGAGTTTAGCAAAAATAATGCTTTAGATCATCAAATGATTGTTGTTGTGCCTTCTCCCATTCAAAACGTGCCTTGCTACCACCCTTGGTTACTTGAATGAGGGCCCATGAAATATGGGATAATCCAAACATGAACCTTTGGTAGAAGTTGGAAAGTCCCAAGAAGATTTGAACATTGGCTAGTGTGGTCGAGGTTGGCTAGTGATGAATGAATTGGATCTTAGCTAGATCTACATGTACCCCATGCTCATAATAAATGTAGCCCGAGTATTGGACCATTTTCATGCCAAATCAACATTTTTTCAAGTTGGAATATAGCTTGTGGTGCCGCAGAGTGCCCAAAAACTATTGAATATGCTACATTTTCTCCTCCCAATTTATTTTGAAGATGAGGATGTCATCAGGATATACCACCAAAAAAATGGATGGTGAAGGGTCTCAATACATAATCCATCAATCTCATGAAAGTTGTTGGTTCATTTATTAAGCCAAATGGCATGAACAACGACTGAAAGAGACCTTCTTTAGATTTGAATGTTGTGTTCCATACATCAGTTGGTTCGATGGGAACCTGGTGCTAGCCAGACTTTAGGTCAATCTTGCAGAAGAAATTTCCCCCCTTGAGTTGGTCAATAAGGTCATTAATTTGAGGAATTGGGTATCATTTCCTGATTGTGATTTTGTTTAATTCTTTGTAATCAATGAGGATTCGTCAAGTCCCATATTTCTTCTGCACTAGAACAATTGAGATTCCACAAGATGAGGAGCTAGGTCAGATGTGCCCCCTTTGAAACATCTCTTGGATCTAGAGCTTGATTTTTCCATTTTCCATTAGCGAGCAACGATCGACTAGTCCATTAGGAAGTGGTGCACTGAGGGTTAGATCAATTAGATGCTTGATTTGGAAGTGCATCGGTACCCTGGTGGGTGAGGAGAATATGTCTCTGTACTCTAACGCGATCCCATACACTTGCTTCTACTGCAAAGAGAGGATTTTTGTAGAGTTCACAGATGTGTATGAGACCTTTTGCTTACTGCGACCATGAATCACAAAGAAGACAACTTCCCAGTATGTGAAATGACCTCACTACATTTCTTAGTAGAGATTAAATAAATAATTGTGGGCAACGCTACCTTTGGTATCCTGTATAATTATCTACCCAAAGTAATAATAAAACTGCGAGGTCTAGACTCATACACAAAATGTTTCTTCCACAAAGATGGATGTCCTAAAATAAAATCACAAGCTTCAAGGGGAGGAATGTCAAAAAATACCTTGTCTTTGAAGGGCTTGATGTTGTAGGGAAGATGATACTATTGGTTGACGCAGAGATATTTTCCTTGGTGAAGCCAGCCGATGGACTAGGGTTGTGGGTGTAGTTTTATCGTTATTTTTAGCCACTTGAAGACCTATGCTAAAATCACTTTTTTTATGATTTCCGCTATCGACAATGAAATGCAATGGAGTCCCCTTTACCCACATCTGTGAGTGAAAGAGGTGTTCCCCTTCCTCAAGTTCTTCTGGTTCGCTTAGTTGGAATTTGGTGGTAGTAAGAGTGGCACTAGGTTCAACATCGATGATCGACTTCCCATTTTCTGGACTTGAGTTAGAGTCAAAATATTTCTCTGACTCAGAATCTTTCAACTCCTGCACCAGTGACTGCTTGGAGTGAAATTATTTAGTGTTGTGGCAAGCACTATTATGGTATTCACACCATTTCCCCATGTCCTTCTTTGACATCTCATTACCCTTCTTGGGTTGCAGCTTGGAATAATTGTCGTGAGAGAGACCATATTTTCTCTATCCCTTATTTTGTGGGTTGGGGCATCCTTTTCCCTGCTTCGACTGTGGGGAGTTTGCAAATCCAAACTCTCGCCTCTTCTACTTAAATTTTTGATTGATATTAAAAATATATCTATAATCCACACCTAATGATGTGATGTCCAGAAACTCTATTTCTGTTTAAATGTATCTATGTAGACAACCGCAGTATTTGAGCACCTGATGTTGTTCAGAGTATTTCATAACTAATTTGGTGCACATGGTATGGGAAATATTGGTGAAATATGGTATTGTCTGGTATGTTTCTTGATGCAACATGGTCCATATTATGTACTAGTCCTTGTAGCTTCCAACATGGTAGTTTTGTTCTTTAATGGAATCCCTAAAGGAATCCCATGTGGGGGAGACTGCAAATATTGCAAATTCCTCTATGGCCCTTTGGTTAGAGTAATTATCCCACCAGTCCTTGACATGGGGGATGACCTCAAGGAGTACAAAAGTAATCTTTCAGTCCTTAACTTCCCAGGTGTTGGTTGTGGAGCCTGATTATCTTCCTATTTTATAGGTCTTTGTTTTCAGTCATGTTTATACACCATGAAGATTGTACACCCCTCCATGCAGGAGGGGGTTGCAGGGGGTAATTTCACCTCCTGTGGGGTCTGGGGTAAGTAAGCCTCTGGTGGGGGTTCGGGGGGCTTCGCCACTAAAGGAAAAATTTCCTTCTAAATGTATATTGTAATTTCATAGTAAATCTGGACCATTCATTATAAGGTCGCAGATATGACAATAGAAGTTGTGTTATGGTTTTTTTCCCTAGCAGGAAACCATGTTTTATGAGGGAACTTTATTGCGTCTATGTATCATTGTGAATATTGTATTATGAGAGAGGATATTGTGAGAGAAAGAAGAGGAAGTTACATCGGGTGTGTTGTAGGTTGTATCCCTTCATTTCTTGGTTCATAAAAAAGAATGACTTGGAAATTTCTATAGTGGACATACACCACATTGGGTTAACCAAATATATTTATGTCTCTATTGTATTATGCATTTTATTTTTCCACGATCCTATTTTTCTAACTACGGGGTTGTAACTTTTGCATACAACCTTCGTTTTGGGTTCCAAATCGATGGTCTTCTTCCCACTTTCTATATTTGAGTTAGATTCAGAATCTTCCTCTGACTAAGAAGATTTCAACTCGGCCACCAGTGACTTCTTTGAGTGACATTCTTCGGTTGTGTGCCAAGGGATTTTATAGCATTCACACCATTTCCCTATGTCCTTCTTCGACTTCTCATTACCCTTCTTGGGTTG
>SNQJ01S0045344.1:0-12137 GCA_010110895.2 Picea sitchensis | reverse complement strand
AGGAATCCAATGATCATATTATGGACAAACATGTCAAAGGAAATTTCCAACAAAGTATCCATCTTTATGGAGTTGTCAAAGCAAGGCAACTTCTGCACCAAGGCAAGTGGCTCACCTGGGGCCAAATTTAGCAGAAATTTCCTCATCTAATGGGAGAACTCGACACAATGGATAAAATTGCTTCCTAAGCAAGGAGGATTGATCAATATGGATTTCGTTGGCCTCCCACTTATTCCAACTAGCTCATTTTGGTAGTTTTCCAGTTCGACAGTTTTTTCCTAGATTTTGGGTTCGTGACTTTGAGGGTTGTTTTGAGGCCCTAAACAACATTCCTAGGGATATCACAGTCAAGATGTGTTGGTATCACCACTAGAGACATGTCTAGTCCTCATATAGACCTTTCCAATGGATTATCATGCACATAAAACAAATATCGTATGCAAAAGTTACGACCACGGGAAGTTGATGTACTAGCTTACCCAAACAGGGCCCACATGAGTTTTGGAACTTCATCTCCCGGGGTCAGGGTTTTGGATGTCTAGGGTTTTTGACATTCCTTTTTATTGTAAAAAAGGCTTTGAGAGCCTCATTGTAATCATCTTCTAGTGAATTGATGCAGGATCATCGTAAGCAGCCAACAAAGCAAGTGTGAAGGCAAAGACAGTTGGAAACACACCAGCACACATTTTGAAAATGTTTTAAATTTAAATAAGGAGACATTAATGTAATAGCTAGGGGAGCGTATTTACATTTATGTTTTGGAGATTGTAAATAGATATTGAGTGTTTCTCTCATCTATCGGATATGAAAGCATTTATTTGTATTGAATGTAAAGTAGGTAGCTTCTAATTCTGATTAGATAGCTTAGAGTTGTAGGGCAGGGAACTCATAAAAGACACCCTCGCTTGTATCATTGAATCATTCCCAATTGTGGATTATTCAAAATTTATGTAAGTTGTAGACATGTAGAGAGAAAGAAAACAAAGAAGAATCCATGTACAGGAACACTTGAGTTAATATATGAATGCTTTGACTCAATTTCATGGTGTTATTAAGCTTATTGTTTACATCTATTGAATGGTATGTTTACAGTGTTTTGTTCCTCTATTATGAAATTATTTCAATGTTGTGTGTATAAGAATCCTCTTGAATTCATGTTGAATATATGAAATCTGTGAGGAGATAAGAATGAGTTTCAATTGTTTCTCTTCCTGAGAAATCCTGCAAAGAGTGCAGTGAACATCTGCAAGTTGTGCGTCGACGAAGTTATGAGTTTTATCTCAGAAAGCTCAAGAAAGATATCATTGTCCTCATACCAGAAGAAGTGTAGAGATATCACAGAGTCATGCAAGGCATGCGCAGGAGGATTGAAGTATTAGACTTTATCAACTGAGGAGGAAGGTTGAGGGACTGTTGTTGCAAGGAGTTCACAGAGTCAAAGGATCAAATAACCATAGGTTATTTGTAAATGTCGTAAGGAATGCATGCAAAATCCCTAAGGAAACCCCTAAGGTTACGACAAAAATATTAGGAGGGAAAGAACCTTGAAGAGATGAAGGAAAGGTGAGTGGCGGAGTTACTCAATAGGAAGGAATCTTGAAAGAGTTGACGCCAGAGCTTTCAGTGGAGGAATATCAAAATCTAGAATAGGCGAAGGAGTCACCTCAACGAGAAGAGTCGATTTGTTGTGGATGGTTGGATCTTGCAGGCCAATGGAGAGATTTAGGTCGAATGTTTCTCATCACTCATAAGCTCAGAAGGAATAGTGGCTATTGGATTCAGATCAACGAGGGTTGTTGATATCATGTCCTTGAATTTCATCATCTTTGGAATTTGGGAAGTGGAGAGGGTTTTGACTCAGATTCGAGAGATGTGAACTCTCGAGTCGCGAAGTCCTGAAAGAACTAGGACCATCAGATCGCTAGTAGCGGAGAGTTGTTGACCTATGGAAAGGGGTTTTCATGGTTTCAGAGGTCAGAAAAAGGATTCGTTTCATATCAAAATGTCGATACATGAAATCTTAGTTGCCGAAACGATTGGGCCCCATCTCATAATCAGAGGTCACATCAGAGAAAAGTCAAGGCAGGAAAAAAATCCCCATTGGCCTCTTTGGGTTTCGTGTATTGTTGAGTCAAGGTGGGCTCACATATGGAATCGTGAAGTTGCAAAAGTAGAAATACCCATTTGGGTAAAGGATGTGGTCATATCCACGATCACGAGGGAGAGATTTGGTGCTTAGTGCTTGTTTGCACAGGCGTAACCCATAAAAACCTATGGATGCACACTAGTGCATGTTAGATATTTTTGTAGGAAATCAATGAGTCAATTCGACTCAAGGGGAAGATAAGAAATGATCCTAAGACCAGGAGGTCACACAGACCCTATTATGGCAGGGGGGGTTGCATCAGTGTGGTATCAGAGCCTACAATAATTTTTTTTTCTGTACGTGAAAAAGAGATAGAAGGCAAGTCATGATTTAGATTCTATGAGGGACAGATTTGAACAATGCCACCAAGAAGGAGAGAAAGAGATATGCCCGATCCATCCATGGAAAGGGAGATGAGATAACTATGAGCTCGACTAGATGCTATGGAGACAACACAAAGACAAACAACTAAAGATGGAGATGTTAGTGAGGATGAAAGAGAAAATGAGGCTAGAGGAGAAGAAGAAGTTGCAGTCAAAGATGCTGCGGAATAAGGTCTATTCAGAGTTGTTGCAAGAATCAGAGTGAGAGAAAATATGGACATTCCGTTGTATGAAGGAAACTTAGACGTTGAAGAGATGTTATATTGGTTTAGGGCTCTGGATAAATACTTCAACTATGAGGATGTCGAGGAAGATAAGAAAGTTAAACATGTTGTCACTAGACTGAAAGGGCATGCAACATTGTGGTGGGATGAACGACAGGATGACAGATGTTTCAAAGGAAAGAAAAAAATCAAAAGTTGGGATATAAGGGTTTCAAAAATAAAATCCAAGTTTATACCCAGAGATTACCAAATAAATATGTTTCGAAGAATCAAAAACTTGAGATAGAAGATGATGACAGTTAAGGAATACACTGAAGAATTTTACAGGCTCAACATTAGAGTAGGTCATTGAGAAAGTGATGATGAAAATGTTTCTAGATACATGAATGGTCTACTATATGACATTCAAGATGAAATAAGCACGATGACAATTAGAAATGTGGAAGATGCTTATCAAATGGCTTTGAAGGCTGAAAAGAAATTAGCCCGAAAGTAAGGTCTAAGAGGATGAGGTCAAAGTTAGAGCAAAGGAAAAGCAATTGCCTGGGATGGAACTTAGAAGTCGAAGGAGGAAGAAAAGAAACCTCGTACTCACCCTGAAAGAGGTGGAAGTTCACAGGGGAGACATTATGCCGACAATAACACTTTTCCGTGAGTAAGAGGAAGAGGAAAAGGTAGAGGAGGTGAGATAAAATGTTTTGTCTGTGGAAAGATCTGACATAAATCCTTAGAATTCCTTGATAGAAAAAAGGATGGAGGCGAAGCTCACATTTCAGAAGCACAGAAGCGAAATGTTGAGGTAGAAGATGCAGAAGACGGAAGATCCTTAATGATGAGGAAAATTATCTTGGAACCAGAGAAAGAGATAAAGAATCCAGTCCAAAGAATTTGTTTGTTCAGAACTGCTTGCAAGACCAAGGACATGGTATGCAAGGTAATAGTAGACAATGGAAGCATAGATAACCTAGTATCCACATAAATGGTGGAGAATCTAGAGTTGGAGACAGCTGCACATCCAGCCCATACAAGGTTTCGTGGTTGCAAAAGGGACATCAGGTAACTATCACTAAACAATGCTTAGTTGAATTTAATATAGGGGGATATAAGGATGAAATTGTATGTGATGTTATTACCATGGATGTCTGTCATCTTTTGTTGGGGAGATCGTGGCAATATGACAAAAATATTGTTCATGATGGGAGAAGGAACACATACACCTTGGAAATGAATGGTAGAATGCATATTCTACTACCAATTAGAGACAAGGAGGTGAAAACATAAGCCAACAATACAATACTTCTCATGAGTGGGAAGGAGCTTCATGATGAAGTCAATAAAGATGAAGAAATGCATTTTGTTGTGGTAAGAAATCCTAGAGTCATTTTGACTAGTACTGAGATAGATGATCTACCTGAGGAAATTCAGGAACTGCAAGAGGATTTTGCTGATATAATGGTGAACAAATTACCTTGTTTGTTGCCGCCCATTAGGAGCATAAGTCATCACATTGATATTATACCTAGAGAAAGTTTTCCAAACAAGGCAGCGTACAGATTGACGGCATGAGAAAATGAAGAAGTCAAAAGACAAGTCTAGGATTTGATGGACAAAGGATTGGTTAGAGAAATCTTGAGTCCATGCATTGTATCTATAGTGTTAAGCCCAAAGAAAGATGGTGGCTGGAGAATGTGTACAGACTTGAGAGCCATAAACAAAATCACCATCAGGTATATATTTCCTTTACCTAGGATGGATGACTTGATGGATTTCCTGAGTGGAGCAAATTTTTTATCAAACATTGATTTGAAAAGTGGGTATCATCAGATTAGAATGAGGGAAGGTAATGAATGGAAGTCAACATTAAAAAAAAATGAAGGACTGTATGAATGGCTTGTCATGTTGTTTGGTTTGAAGAATGTACCCAGTACTTTTATGAGGCTGATGAACGAAGTCTTGAAAGATTTCATAGGAAAGTTTGTAATCATATATCTTGATGATATATTGATCTTTAGTAAGACTGAAGAAGAAAATATGAAGCATTTAGTTGCAGTGATGAGGAGATTACAACAAGAGAAATTGCTGATTAATTTCAAGAAGTTGTCTTTCATGAAGACACAACTCATTTATTTGGGTTTTGTGATCTCTTTGAACGAGTTGAAAATGGATCTTGAGAAAGTAGAGGAAATCAAAGATTGGCCATCACCGAAAAGTATCTTTGAAGTTCGAAGCTTCCATGGATTAGCTAGTTTTTGTAGAAAAATTGTCAGAAATTTTAGTGAGATATGTGCACCAATGATGGACACAGTCAATAAAAGAAACAAATCTTTTCATTGGATAGAGGAAACAAAGACGAGTTTCAAGTTGATAAAAGAGAAGATAATTGGACAGCTAGTTCTGGTTTTGCCAGATTTCAGCAAGACATTCCAAGTGATATGTGACACTAGTGGATTTGTAATTAGAGCGGTCTTAAGCCAAGACAACAGGAAGATTTCATACTTCAGTGAAAAACTGAATGATGCAAAGCTTAAATATTCCACATATGACAAGGAATTTTATGCAGTCATACAGGCGTTGAGGAAATGGAGGCATTACTTGGTTCTGAAAGAGTTTGTCTTGTATAGAGACAACCATGCTTTACAATTCATAGCCCAACAGGAAAGATTGAACCGGAAGCATGCAAAATGGGTTGAATACATACAAAATTTTACTTTTGTTATAAAACAAATTTCCAAAACTACTAACAAAGTTGTTGATGCTTTAAGAAGGAAATGTTTGATTCTGCAGGTGTTCAAAGTAAAGAAATTACGTTTTGATAACCTCAAGGAAATGTATAGAGATGATGCAGATTTCAAAGAAGCCTATGAAGCATGTGAGAATCCAGTTATTAGATATAAAAGACAATGGAATGAATATATCATTCAGGATGGACTGTTGTTCAGGGGTAATCAGTTGTGTATTCCGAAGAGTTCTATGAGAGAGAACCTTATGAAGGAAAAATATAGTGGAGGATTGGTTGTACATTTCGGTCATGATAAGACTTTTGCGCAACTAAATGGCTCATATTATTGGCTAGGGATGAGTACAAATGTCAAGAAGTTCATGAACAAGTGCAGAATTTTCTAGCATGTAAAGGGAAAGAGACAAAATACAGGGTTGTATCAGCCATTGCTAGTACTAGAGAGGCCATGGGATGCGGTAAGTATGGATTTTGTGTTAGGACTACCAAGGATGCAAAGAGGGTGTGACTCAATATTTGTGGTATTTGATAGATTTTTCAAAATGCCACATTTCATTCCATGTCAGAAAACCAGTGATCCAACTCGCATTGCAAACCTGTTTTTCAAATAAGTTGTTAGACTTCGCAGCTTACCCAAGAATATTGTATTAGACAGAGATACCAAATTTGTTAGTCATTTTTGGAAGAACCTATGGAAAAAGTTGGGGACTAATTTATATTTTAGCTCAGCATATCACCCTCAGACGAATGGGCAGACTGAGGTAGTAAATCGAAGCTTGGGAGATTTATTAAGGAGTTTGCTAGCTGAACATCATAGTCAGTGGGATCAGATTATGCCTCAAGAAGAATTTGCATATAACGATTCACCAAACGGGAGTACAGGACAAATCCCATTCCAGATAATGTATGGAATGCAACCAAGAGGAGTATCTGAGTTAAGATACTTAGATAAGAGTGAATTCAGAAGTGTTAATGAAAAGGGTTTTGCAGCAAGAATGCAAGAGCTCCAAAGCAAAATCAAGGAGCGATTGAAAAATTCAAATCAGGAATATAAGCGCAAAGCAGATCAACACAGAAGAGAACTCCAGTTTTAAGTAGGTGATTTGGTTTTGGCGCATCTCAGAAAAGAAAGGTTCCCAAGAAAAACATACAACAAGATGAAGATGAAGAAAATTGGGTCGTGTAAAATCATAAGAAAGTTTGAGGCAAACACTTATGAGATTGGATTACCAGATGGGGTAGGAATATCACCCATTTTCAACATAGTAGATCTATATCCTTACAGGGATGATGAAACATGAGAAGAAGAGAATCAGAAGGAAGTTTAGTAGGTTAAACAAGTTCCTGTAGCTGAAAGGCCACAGATGGAAAAGATTATTGATCGGAGAATCGGGAAGAAAACCCGAAGGAAAACATACTTTGAATATTTGGTCAAATGGAAAAAACATCTAATTGAAGATGTTAGTTGGGAGAGAGAAGAAGATATAAAAAGACATGGATAGATGTTGCAGGAGCTCATGAACATGAGTTCATGAATTTTCTAGCTAGACCAGTATGATGCAGGAGCATCGTAAGCAGCCAACAAAGCAAGCACGAAGGCAAAGATAGTTGGAAACGCACCAACGCACATTTTGAAAATGTTTTAAATTTAATTAAGGAGACATTAATGTAATAGCTAGGGTACCGTATTTACATTTATGTTTTGGAGATTGTAAATAGATCCTAAGCGTTTCTCTCATCTGTCAGATATGAAGGAGTTTATTTGTATCGAATGTAAAGTAGGTAGCTTTTAAGTCTGATTAGATAGATTAGAGTTGTAGGGGGGGAACTCATAAAATACACCCTCACTTGTATCATTGTATCATTCCAAATTGTGGATTATTCATAATTTCTGTAAGTTGTGAGTTGTAGAGAGAAAGAACACAGAGAAGAATCCATGTACAAGAACACTTCAGTTAATATATGAATTCTTTGACTCAATTTCATGGTGTTATTATGCTTAATGTTTACATCTGTTGAATGGTATGTTTACAATGCTCTTGAATTCATGTTGAATATATGAAATTTGTGAGGAGAGAAGAATGAGTTTCAATTGTTTCTCTTCCTAAGAAATCCTGCAAAGAGTGCAGTGAACGTCCACAAGGTGTACGTCGACGAAGTTTCAATTTTTATCTCAGAAAGCTCAGGAGAGATACTGTTTTCCTCATACTAGCAGAAGTGCAGAGATAGCACAAAGTCATGCAAGGCTTGCACAGGCAGATTGAAGTCTTAGACTTTATCAACCGAGGAGGAAGGTTGAGAGACTTTTGTTGCAAGGAGTGCATAGAGTTGAAGGATCAAATAACCAGAGGTTATTTGTGAATGCCGCAAGGAATGCGTGCAAGATCCCTAGGGGAACCCATGAGTTTATGACATAAATATTAGGAAGGAAAGAACCTTGAAGAGTTCAAGGGAAGGTGAGTGGTGGATTTACTCAATAGGAAGGAAGCTTAGAAGAGTTGACGCTAGAGGGTTTAGTGGAGAAATATCAAAAGCTATAATAGATAGAGGAGTCGCCTCAAGGCGAAGAGTCAATTTGTCATGGATCGTTGGATCTTGTAGGCCAATGGAGAGATTTAGGTCAAATGTTTCTCATCACTCATAAGATCAGGAGGAATAGTGGTTGTTCAATTCGGATCAATGAGGGTCGTTGATCTCACATCCTTGAATTTCACTATCTTCAGAATCTGGGAAGTGGAGAGGCTTGTGACTTGGAGTCGAGAGTCGTGAACTCCCGATTCGCGAAGTCCTGAAATAACCAGGACCTTCATATCGTGAGTAGCGGAGAATCGTTGACCTGTGGCAAGGGGTTGTCATGGTTTTGGAGGTCAGCGAAAGGATTTGTTGCATAGAAAAATGCCGATACGTGAAATATCAGTTTCCAAAAAGAATGAGCCCCAACTCATAGTTAGAGGTCACATCAGAGAAAAGTCAAGGAAGGAATCAAATCCCCGTTGGCCTTTTCGGGTTTTGTGAATTGTTGATTCAAGGGGGGCTCACATATGGAATCACGAGGTCGCGAAAGCCGAAATACGCGTTTGGGTAAAGGATGTGGTCATATCCGCTATCACGAGGGAGAGAGTTGGCGCTTAGTGCTTGTTTGCATAGGTGTAAACCATAAGGACCTGTGGATGCACACCAGTGCATGTTAGATATTTCAACAAGAAATCAAAGAGTCAATTTGACTCAAGGGTAGGATAAGGAACAATCCTAAGAACGGGAGGTCGCGTAGAACATGTTGTGGCAGGGGGGCTACATCATGAATGAGCGCAACCATCACAACTCTTCTCAAAGATAAGCCACCACCATTCTAGCAAGCTTGTTTTTCGCTACATTTTATAGTTTTAGCTTATTTCCTTATTGAATAGAAACCAGTTTTATTATATATCTGTTATTTTGTGTTAAGCATATTTTGATAATAATTTGTATTCATTTTGTTTTTCTCATAAAATCTCGACCAGTGGAACCATATTGACACCCTCATTACCAGGAAACATTTTAAGGAAGACAAGAAGGTCAATATCAATATTATAAAGGAAGAATATGGAATACTTGTTCATATTCATGGAACAAGGCCTCACAAAATCATTCTTCAACAAGTTATTGTTAGAGACCAACAACCACTACAAATTGGAGAAGTTGCAACAAAAATACATGGAATCAAAGGAAGGAAAATTTTGCAACAACTAGACACCAAGGATTAAGACCAAAAATAATTGATTTTGGATATATATATCATAAACAATGGAATGACGAATGTAGGAACATAAGAAAATCATATTACTTGGTTTCATCACATGTGAAGCCTTTAATTGCAAAGATTTGAGAACAAATATTTTTGAAGGAGGGTACTATGTTATGACCCAAGGGGAGCATATATACAGATAAATGTATATGATATGACCCCAACGGGGGAATATATTGGCCTAAATGTACATATAATGTGTAAATGTATATACAATATGGTCGTTCTAATAGTAAAGTGGCCTCATGTGCAAATGTGAATATATATATGTGTGTGTGTGTGTGTTTGTGTGTGTGTGTGTGTTTGTGTGTGTGTGTGTGTGTCTGTGTGTATTCATTATTGGACATGTGAATTGTGATGTATAAAGGTATTTGGTTATTTTGAATAGTTCCCCTATTATTTAAGGAGTTATTGTGTCAATAATCTATATTGGACTTGTGCTCCATGCTCACATTCTGTACATGGTGTGTACTTATGTTATTTTATGATAATTTAAGCTTTTGGATCTTTACATGCACACTTATAGTTAGGAATGCGTGCACATTCTAGAGAATGTTTTTCTTAGGAACACACAGGTGTTCCTAAGAAAAAAATATGAGTTGGAAAGTGTGTATGGTGGTTCAGTGAGAATTGAGGCTATAGGATCGTTCCTTCACACCCCATTGCCACTTTGTTTCCATCAACTTCTTACGGACACCCATAGAATTCATCCATTCTTTCTGATCCTTTGTTTTCTCAAAATTTAAAGGTTCTTTGACACTCATGACTTGAGATATCAAATCATAATATTTATACCCTATTTGTATCTTGATTACTCTTTCTTGGTGTACCACCTATTTTTATAACATTAATACCACTTTGAGATTCAATATCATCTTGTTGATCTTCACTTTCTTCTACTTTTGCACTTTTAATGCCTTCTTCAATAAGTTTCCATACATCTTGACTATCATCGTCTGGATACTCATTAAATATAACATCCCTACTTGCAAATAATTTATGGATAACATGATCATACATTTTTTAAGCTTTATGGTCAACACAATAAACAATGAAAATACATTTGACTAATTTTGTATCAAATTTCCTTCTATTTTCCTTTAGGATGTGGGAAATTGTTTTAGTGTCAAAAACTCTCATATGATTTAACAACTAGTTTATATCCATTCAATGTTTCTTAAAGAGTTTTATGAGCTAAAAAATTGGTTCGACTTCTATTTTGTAAATATACATTTGTACTTACAACTTCAACACACAAACTATTAGGGAGATTCTTACATTTGAGCATGCTTCTAACACACACTACTATGGATTTGTTCCTCTGTTCCTCCTCTCAGTCACACCATTTTTCTAAGGGGTGCATGGAACTATGTGCTAGTTATTGATTCTAAGGGGTGCATGGAACCCTGTGCTAATTATTGATTCCATTGTCTTTGCAGTACTTAATAATTCTCTTGAAATGTAGTATCCACCTTCGTATGATCTAAGGATCTTGATATGTTTAAGGCGAGATAAAAAAATTCTTGCATGTTGTACAGTGGGCTTGTGTTGGAGCATCTATGAGGGCCTTGAGCATCATGTCCAGTCATTGGTTGATGACCCCTTGGCCATGCACCTATTCATCCTACCGTTGATGACCCCTTGGCCATGAACTTGAGTTTGATGTGGATCTACCATTTCAGTAGAGTGGACAGGGGTTGTATACTCTTCATTTTTTTTGGGTTGTTTTGATTCCATATTAACTTCTCCAAATTTCCTTGAGTATAATCTAGGATAATCCTCAACTATGAAATTTCTTAAAGAGAATACTCAGAGAATAAGTGGATCAAGAGGATTGATCAATGGCGGGTTTACAGTGATGATAGAGCGTTCTTGAACTATTACAATTTATCCCTCAGTATGTTCAATCAAAGGAGTAGCAACACTCTCAGTGTCTAAATAGTTTTCAAATACTTCATGAAAAGTGTCTTAAGGTGAATTGGGAGGTAAGGGTTTGTAGCCTTCTGGAGGAAACCCTTGCATCCTATGTGATCGATTAAGACTGTTTTTATCCATAGTACAAATATTAAGGACAACTAAGGGGAACAAACAACACTCGCTAAAAATATAGAAAACCAACATGGAAAAAAATAGCTTCTCACCGTGAACTTACTCTTTGGTGATTAAATCTAACATCAATCAAACAAAGTTTGAAGGGATGGGATTGAGCGGGTGGATTAGTTACATTTGGGACCTACTTAATGGAATTACACCTTGGTGCAAGTTCCCTCATGATTTTATCTTTAGGTTACCCTCCAAGGACCCCGAGTGAGTTTGACCAATGTCTGACCTAGGTACAATAAAGACTCCCCTTCTCCTTCACCTTGTGTATTGCCCCTAAATATTATGGTCACTAAGGTTACCAACTCACATTCAACCTCTAGGTGGGTACAGTCAACATTCAATTCCGAATGTATGGGAAAGATATCAATTCCAAAATTATTCAAGAGAACTGAAGACAAGTGGACTGGTAAACTCCTGAGGACCCCGAATGGATTCAGGATTCAAAAGGATCCGAGACCAAATGAAAAAAATAGGTTCTCAGGAATAACCTCGAGTATACAATCATACCTCTATGATTGGTTGAGCCTTGGAGGGTAATCTTTGTTTCTCTCCTGCACATGACCTTGTGTTTAACCCCTGTGTGAGAGGGCCATCCAACTATGCTTACATGAAAATTTGATTTTCTCTCCCTATCACAATATTCTATGTTTTTCTTTAATGCTTTGGAGAGTTAACCTCATAGCATATTCCAAATATTTGTCCTCTAATGTTGGTGTAAATGTCTAAAAATAAAATTTTCTAGATGAATTTTAATTAGCGC
>SNQJ01S0045343.1:107394-119548 GCA_010110895.2 Picea sitchensis | reverse complement strand
GAAGACCTAATGCATGCATGGTTTCAGTGGTGATAACATTGATGGTAGCACCCAAGTCTACCAACACATTCAGAATCTGTACCCCATTAATTTGTACTGTCAGAATTGGGTTCCTCGGATCTCCATAATTTTCAGGCATTGACTTTCCCATCATGAAATCTGATAATTTTCCCATAACATGAATGGTAAGGGGGTCTTTGGTTTTCTTTGCAGGTTTCTTTGAACAGTATTCCCTAAGAGTCTTTGCATATATTGGCACATCCTTCATAGCTTGTAACAAGGGAATTTTAACAAATAAGTTTTGCAATTCTCCTAATAAATCAAATTCAACTTGAGGGCTTGATTTACTCAAAGTTAGTCTCTATGGGTAAGGTGGTTCAGATTGATGTTGTTTTATAGGAGGTGACTGGTTTCTATCAGTTTGTTTTGGCTCTTTATTAATTGGTTTTGATTCCTTACCTTCACTATCGAGTTGTTCAATGGTAACTGGAGGAGGTTGAAAATTAACTGTCCACCCTGATCATAGATTCATTTCATACAACTCTGCAGTGGAAATGCTATATGAAGGTAGGTTACGAATGTCAGCATGATGAGCTCCCTTGCTATTAGGATTCGGATCACGTTGGATTGGGAGATGAGGATGGGCAGGTTGATTACCCAGAGGCACATTAGAGGGAAGTTGGAGTTGTTGTTGTGGAATCGACTGAGTAAACTGCCCAGGAGGGGATCCTCACCAAGTTGGATCCTATGGGGAGCTCGAACTAGCTTGAGGGTTCCACTGCTGCCACGGTCGAAACTGGTATTGTGGCCACATAGAAGTATAGGGCATGGACTGAGGATTCATATTAGTATTATTGAAATACTGAGATGGATCGGAGTACATACCTTGATTTCCCATTGGTGGTTGAGGTTGCCATGGCTTTCTAGACCCCATGAGGTACATTTTCTCCATGTCTTTCCCCGTTTCTTGAAATACTGCTTTCAGGATTGGCAAGGAGGGGCATGAGTTTGTTGCATGATTTAGCTCGCATATTGCACATTCCTCTATGGAGTTTAGTGGACATTCCCTCTCTGGATGCTTCTTTCTACACGTTGGGCAGAATATCGCCATAGTCCTGTCCAATTCCAGCTTCTTTTGTTTTACTTGCAGTGTATCCATCTGTGTCGACAGGGTGCTGAGGATATCCATTCTCAAACTATTTAGCAGGTTTCTGATTTCTTCTTTCGTAACACCTTCAATAGACCCTTTTGTTGAGCGAATTCCTTGTTTGTTTCTTGCAAGCCCCCTCGAGCACTGAATGCATAATTCGCAGATACCTTCGAAGTTTTCCTTAGAGATGTCTCCCTTTCCCACAATGTTCAATAGTTCCATTGAGTCCTCATGGAAGGATCGGAGGAGGATAATTTTTAGAATTTCCTTATCCGGGTCAAAGTGACCCGACCTCTGTAAGGTGTACTTGAATCGTTCCACACAATCCTCCAAACTCTCGTATTCTTTTTGTGCGAACATGAAAAGTTCCTCCTTAATGTTCTGGGATTTATAGTAATCCTGGTATTTTTCCAAAAAATCTATCCGCATATCATCCCATGTGAAATAGATCTTCCTCCAAGGCTCATGAACCATTGCAGATCCATTCCTTTTAATGTAGAAAGAAAAAATTTTAACTTTTGGGACTCCGTCATGTAGTCATACCCTCAGCACACTATGTCAAACTCGAATAGAAATGTGTCGAGATCTTCTGAAACAAGCCCATGAAATTTTGGTAAGGCTACTAATGGAATAGGCTTTGTGGGTGCACCAGCTCCCAAATCTCCAATTGGAAACTCGATAGTGGAGGTTGTGGGAGCCATAAATATCTTCCAATAACCGCGGTGTATTTCACCGGGCTCTGTAGAATATGGCTGAGGTTTCCTTACCCCTTGGATACGAGTCACTTTAGCAGTACTTCCCCGGACCCTTGGTGATGCAAATACTCCTTCAATCCCTTCTCCTGCGTCCTGATGACATGATCCCTCAGCTAACACCTCCTCTCTCTTGTTGGAGTGGTCTGACTCTGTCGAGGTTCTTCTTGCGACCTCTTCCCCCTCTGTTACCAACATAAGAATTCCCTGGTCAGGTATACTACTAGATGTTTCTTCAACTGTTGGATGGACCTGTTGTGTCATATCACCAACTAATGTTGTAGACAGCACTGGTTGATCTACTGATTGTCCCTCATACTTCACTCTTCGTGCCCTTGGTCTCACGGCTACGTGAAAGGATGTTTCTGATTCAGCCTTTGCTATAATCTGTTGGATGTAGGTATTTCTTCCCAAATCTGGTCCTCCCCTCTTTGGGGCTCTCCCTCTGCCCCTGTTATTTGGTTCTTTGTTCATACAAGTGTCGGTATGATGGAAGGTCTTGGCATGAACCTACAATGCTTAGTCTTGAAGTAAGGTGTCAAAGGACCATTCCTTCCCCAAGACGATAGAACTTACAAAAAGAAAGGCAGCTAAAAAAAAGAGAGTCTAAGGTTCAGGGCCCAGAGCAGGGCGTCAAAGGACTACTCCCTCCCCAGGACAAGAACCAGGAACAAACACACACCACGAGAAGACCTAATACTTTACAAATCTAAAGCAGGGTGTCAAAATACTCCTCACTGCCCAGGGTAAAAGCTAGGGATTCCCAAAAAAAAAGACACAAGGGTTTGAAAGAAGTAAATCTAACTCAGGGTTTGGAGCAGGGTGTCAAAAGACTCCTCCCTCCCCAAGACAAGAGATTTGCCAAAAATGGAAAAGAAAAAATAAAAACAAGCGGAAAGAACACCTACGCTCAGGACCTGAAGCAGAGTGAGAAAACTCGTTCTCTCCCCAGGACGAGAGATTGACCCTCTGTTTGGTCTGGATCATTGTCTTGCACCTTGTTAGCATCCTCGGCAACGACGCCAAAATGTTGGTGTCCAGGTATGAATTATTTATTCACCCTTTTCCTACATTAATTTATCAATCCGAGTGCATATTCTTTTAAGGTAACACGCAAGGTATATGCAGGGGAAAGAACACAATCTGTTATGTCCAAGGGTTCACGATTAAGATTCAAAACATTGTTGTGAAACTAGATTAATTACAACTTCGAAAAGCAATCATAAGAATTGAAACACTGTAACAACAAGCATAAATAATAAATAATACACATAGAAAGATGCAACACCTGATCAGAAGAGCGGGCCCAACTCTCTGATCAGGGTTGTGTCAGTCACAGCGAAGATTAAGAAAGCAAAATAGATAATGCTTTATAAATATGCAAAGGGTTATTACAATATCAATGGGGGCATCCCCAGTTACAGGAATAAACTGTCATTTATACATGGAGAGGGAGAACAACCTCTTTCCCCAAAACATGATAACCGTATCCCTAAAAATATACATTAGTTGGAACGTCACCAGTACCAGATAGACAAGATCAGTGAGATGCCCAAGAATGGTTCAGGGATCTGCGACTCCAGCTGTGTGGCCTCCTTATGGCTTGGTTGTTGTTGTGAATAGTGGATCTGCTGCGAGATACTGAAGCCTTGGTTCCTGTTCTCCAGAAGCTACTGTCAAACATTCGTTTTAGTGCTGTGAATAGGCAAAACTCTGTGACTTTATTTCATTAATAAAATATTCCAATAGACAAGGTAGGGGTATTTACCTTACAGTTTTAGCATAGTAAACATAGGTAAATAAGTGAAAAAAGGTCAAAAAGGGTAATGGAAATGTAGCAGAAAGATAGCCCACTTTGGTGCCCAACACCTTTAAAAGTGACCCATCTCCAAAAAACGTTACCAAACCAAAAGGCAAAGTGCATTGTAACATCCAATAAGAAACTCAAGAACCAAATTAAATGATTTTCAAGATAGAAAAAATGACAAAAGGGTTCAAAAAAGTGGCAAAAAGGGCCAAAAAATTCTATAAATAGAAGTTGACAGCTCATTTTCACCATTGCAATTAGAAAATTAACCAAAAGGTAAAAAGACCCCTTTTCTAAAAGAGTTGATTACGGGAGCTTCAGAGGATGAAATGAACTTCCACTCGGACCAAGTAAGTATAAACTCATCCCTCTTGCATTCCAATTCTTCTTTTATGCATAGTTTTTATTTTTTGGGGCGGTGCGCCCTCTTAAAAAAGGGTGTCCCTATGTGTAAGAGGGTTGTAGTGGTGCAGGATGTGTACGTACGTGGTCTATAGTGGTGTAGCAAGCATATGTACACGGGCAGTAGTGGAGCAGGGTGCGCACATCTTCAAAAATTTGGTTTTTTAGAAGAGCAACTCAATGATGGCTTGGCAAAAAATGCAAGTAAGAGGGCCAAACGCCAGGTATGCATGTGTAGAGAAATCTAGGGCTATAACAATTTCTACATACATATAGAATCTAGATAGAATCCTTTATGGCAGTAAGATCATTTCTCCCCTTTTCTTCCCTTTCCACCTTTGGATCTGGAGGCATCGTTGAAGGGTTTTGAAAACCCTTCATTCTTCGGATTTGCATGTGATTTCCTTTTGTATTTATATTTAGATTTCCGATATTGATGACCGCTTCCATCTTGCATAGTAAGTGCATGCGCCTTTAGGCCTTTGATTTTTCCCATGTTGATGCAATTGATATGCTCTTGTGTCAGAGACTCGATAAAGTCCTCAAGAGAGGGCGTCTTCCAGGTAGATCCAGGTGTGAATCTAACTGAATTAAATGTGGATACAAACAATGAGTATTCTTGAACAAGTTTGGAGAGAATGGTGAGAACCATTCGTTTATCCTCCTTAGATTTATCAACCTCGCAAGCCTTGAGTTGTGACAACAAATCCTTATATTTGGCAAAGAAATTTTGGAGATTGTCGAAGATTTTTGGATCCAATGTGATCAATTCCACCTCGAGAATGTGTCCCCTCATATCATCATGTTTTCCAAAAATCCCTTCCATGGTGGTCCATGATTCATTTGGGGTTTTACAGGAGGATATGTGAAAGGGAAGTTCAAGAGAAATGAGACTACATATTGTTCCAAACGCTTCATCCATTCAATTTAGATACTTGGATTTTTCTAAGGCTGATGTTGGTTCTTCCTTTGTGTTCATGGTAAACCTATACAGTCCTTTTATTCGAAGATGCATTTTCATATTCTCCTTCCATGCAAAGAAGTTGTAAGGTGTAAGAATGAATTCTTTTGGAAATTCCATTTTTCCGCTGTCTTCAATCTTCGGTGCCTGCAAAAATAATTTGGTGTGTCTTTTCCCTAGCAATCTATCGGCTCTGATACAATGTAAATGTGTTTAACCTTCACATAATATATCTATCTAGGAATTGACATATAGAGTTGCAGATAAAATAGAAGAAAAGAGAAGCAGGAGAGAAACAATGGAAGAACTCTCATTAACCAAATGAATGAATGATAATTTACACATTATATACTTTGTATAACTCAACCAATGTGCATTGGAGGAGAGGCCAATGCACCATAGTGGTGTTATAGAGTGATCTGGACACACACCAACAGTTACGGGAGTAAATTGCCACCTGGTCTAGTCTCTTGGGCAGTTACGGGAGTGAATTTCCACCTAGCTGAGTTAACTAGTCTATCAGTCTTTCGTTAACTGACTGAAACAAAGTGAAGTGAGGAGGAGATATGGGAATCATGGCTAATTCACTAGTTTGGTGATGATCCCAAGGAAAATGCGCATTAGTTGGTGATGATCCCAATTTTGCATGGTGATAATCCCAATGTAGCATCTAGACTCCACTCAACTAATCTAACTGGAGTGAAAATAGAAGAGAATATTCTCCCTATAGGATTATTCTTTTTAAAATATAGGATACTGAATAATGACTAATAAACATAGGAAAACCTTAGGAAAAATAAATCCTAGGTGTGTGTGAAGTAGCTCCAACATGACGTTGGCATTCAGCTTCCGCGACCTTTTTCCTCTAGTTTTCTATGTCTGCTGGAAAGGAACGTGTTCGAAACAAAAAGGTGGCAGCCTTTTTGGTTACCATCTCAATTCCTAGTGCAATTGGCAATCATACTATTATCAGCCTCATGTAAATATGTGGCGTCATAGCAGTAATGACTACCAGTGTTCGAAATGCACTATAGGAAGAGTTTGGGATCAAATGCAGTCCCACCATGAGGAAATTGCCTCACTCAAATCACAAATTGAACAACATGCCCAACAATTTGAGGCTCAAGAGAAAATCCACAATGCAGAAATTGCCCTCTTCATGCAGGCGTTTAATAGGAACTCATCCCTGATTCGCTCTATTCGTCAGTCTTAGGATCAACACAGAGTCCAGGAATACACACGAACAATCAATTTCATT
The DNA here is from genome assembly GCA_010110895.2 of Picea sitchensis. Classification (NCBI taxonomy): domain Eukaryota; kingdom Viridiplantae; phylum Streptophyta; class Pinopsida; order Pinales; family Pinaceae; genus Picea; species Picea sitchensis. The sequence goes on along the minus strand of SNQJ01S0045343.1, from coordinate 113,218 downwards.
GAATTCGGAGCTTCAAATGAGTCACTCCACCCACAACTGCATCCAAATGTGCCTTTGTTTCAAGTAACGAGTCAAGCAACAAATCCAAATCCAACAACAACTCAGAAGATGGAGGTCTAGCAACATAACCAGGTGGACACAAGTTTACATTTTCATTAGTTTACATGGTTAGAAAAGTTTTGTACTTGCTCTGCTCTTTTGAAGCCATATTCCCTTGGCATTTTTGTATTAAACAACAACAACTTAAATAAGAAAATACAGACAAGAATAGGGATAGAAACATCAAGCTTTTTTTATACAATTTTAGCCTATGGGCTTTCTGTAATTTTGGCCTTTTTTGGAGAAATCCAAGCCCCTTTCTAATATAATTATACTCGTCTCTGTAAAAAAAATTACATGTTGACTTATTATTATTATTATTAAAAAAAAACATGTTACTTTAAATAATTGTTATAAACATTCACTCATATCAGTTGTTTTTGGGTCTTGGTCATTAACATGTTTCATTACATCCAAGAAAAATGAACTCTTAGCTAATAATAAAGTCATATGCTTTCAAATAAGAGTTTCAACCTACTAAATACTATTTGCAAGAAAAAAAAGTATCTCTTAAGTTATAATAATGAATTCATATTCTTTCAAATAAAATTTAAACTTCATCGAGTCGAGATACAATGAAATGCACTCTGTTAGGGTTTTTTGAAAAAGTCAGCTCCCCCAGGGTTTCTGGCTGCCTCTAGGTTCACGCAAACGCCTCTCAGCCTGCACACTCAATGACTTCCATGGAGGGAGGGGTGCAAGGGCCATCTTACAAGACTGCGGTTGCTTCCAATCCAAACGACAACATCAATTTACGACCATCCTTCGACTCCCCTCTGCATTTGCGCGAGGAGGTGCTTCATAATGGATCAACTAAAGGAAAATCCATGGAAATAGACCCAATGCCTACGAATGCAAAAGGGGCTTATAATTGGGAGGTAGAAAAGTGCATTCCACAAGCGTCGTCGGCTCCAAAATATGTCATAAGCACCCCTAGAATCGAGGATCAGAAGTAGTACATGAGAGACTATGCCCTGGTAGGAAACGTTTTGGGCCTCTGGCCATCTGAACGAGACCTGGTCAAGTGGATTCATCATTGGTGGTGATCAAAGTGTCATTATGACCTTCAACTTAGATCCAAGGGCTTCTTCACCATCATTTTTCACAACTTAGAGGATCAAAATCGGGTGTTCGATGGAGGGCCTTACTTCTTAAACTCGGTCGGACTTTTTCTTAGATTCTGGACAGAGAAATTTTTCCCTAAGAAGGAAGACTTATTACATGCTCCAGTATGGATACACATTTACTACTTACATAATGAGTTCTAGTTATAATAAATACTAGTGGGGATAGGCAACACCATTGGGGATTACGTCAAAGCCTCTGAGGCAACCAGACAGAGGAAATATACATCCTATGCATGGATCTGTGTCTATCTCAACATATCCAAACCACTACCGGGATCTATAGATCTGGAATATTAGGATGAGGAATGGTCCCAAATTATTGACTATGAACACATGCCATTCCATTGCCGAAAATTCCATGAACATGGGAATTTATTCAAGGAATTCCCTTTGAATTTCGCCACCAAAACGATGTCTCAAGTTACTGATAAATACAAATATGGTTTCACACAGGTAAATAACAAGTGTTTCCCAACACCAAGGAAGTCAACCCCTTCAATTGCAAAGGGTCCCTCATCCAGTAACACTTTCGATGCTCTCCATGACATTTTGGAGGAAATCGAACCCCCGCACAATCCTCCCACTGAAGGGCACACTAGTAGCACAACCAAAGGGAAAGCAAAGGAAACTCCCATATTGGAATCAGTTCCCCCTATTCCTCCCTATGACCCAAGAGAAACAGAGGATATCATCATTTATGACGAGGATCTAGAGATGGATTTATACAAACAAGACTTGGTCGGAGTAGATCTGATTCACCTGGAGCAGGCTTACAGGAAGCAAGAACTATATACAATACCGCGAGATCAATTGTGCAAAGTTCATAAGGTATTTTTAAACTCCTCCGCAGAATCGACTGCAAGATCCAACTCAATATTGGGAATCCAACACGACCACATGAAGGACACATGGAAATCCCCAAAGGATGAAAACAAGAGGGGAAGAAAATCCACACAACAATGCATTCAAGAAATCAGAAATTACATGGTCAACTCATGTCAGATACAATTGTTCTGTGACATTTTTCCACCCCTCCCCCCCCATCTTAATCATGAAGCTCATCTCATGGAATATCCAGAGCCTCAATGGACGTAGTAAGAAGTGTCTTCTTTGAAATAGGATTATGTCGGATAAACCAGACATTGTCTTTATTCAAGAAACCAAATGTGTAGGGGAAAAAGAAGACCAAATCTTCACCAGATGTTGGAAACAGGCTCACTGAATTGATGCCTCTGGATCTACTGGAGAACTATCCATACTATGGAATCCTAATACTGTTATCCTCGACAATTTATTCAGCTCTAGATGGACCATCTTGGCAGAATACAAGGTCATTGGCTCCAACAAAGGGGGATTTCTGACTAATTTTTATGGACCAGCCACTCCGGGTGAAAAGACACCCTTCTTGCACTATCTGGAAAAGTTGGGAAACCTTATCCAACACCAAATATGGGTCCTAGGGGGATATTTCAACATGTTATTAACTTTGGAAGAGAAGCGAGGGGGAATCTAACAGCTGTACAATGACATCGGTAACTTTCAATCTTTGATTGACAACCTGGGCTTAATTTATCTGGAAACCCCCAATGGTGTTTTCACATGGTCAAATTGTCGCTCATGATCTCAAAACGTGGCCTGGAAGTTGGATCGTTTTCTCATCTCCAAGCCACTCATGTTGAGTGGAACTACCTTGAACGTAAGTGTCCTAGATGTTGTTGGATCCAATCACTAGAATATACAGCTATGGATAGATATCAAAGGCTACCCCAGGTGCAAACCTTTTTGATTCAAAAAATTATGGTTGGTGCATCCAAACTTCCAATCCAATGTTCACTCATGGTTGCTTGAATTGTCCATACATCATGGCTCTCTCATGTATAGATTCCAACAGAAACTCAAGAATTGTAAGTGGTTCCTTAAAATGTGGAACAAGACCACCTTTGGAAACATCTTTGAAGCTCAAAGAACCCTAGAAAGGTAGATGCATCTATTGCAACAACAGATCCAAGATCAGGGGCTCACAGAGAAGTTGAGGGAGTAGGAGGCGACCATTAAGCAACAAATGAATGAACGACACACCCAGAGAGAGATACGTTGGTGCCAAAAGTATCGCATTCAATGGATCAAGGAAGGAGAGAAGAATACGAAGTTCCTCCATCATTCCATGCTTCAGCGATGACACCACAATCGCATCACCCAAATTGTTTAAAATCAAGGGCTCATCCTTCACTCACATGAGGATCTGGAGCACGAGCTTGTCACTTACTATCAAAACCTTCTCTCTAAACCGAAAGGCGATAGATCGAATGACATCAGAAAAATCATTGACCATATTCCCAACATCATTACTAGTGATCAGAATGACACCCTCCTTCAGTCAATCACTATTAAAGAATTTGATCACACATTGCTTGCCACCCCAATGGGAAAAGCACCAGGGCTTGATGGCTTCAGTACTGTTGACTTATTTCACCATTGTTCATCCTATGTTGCTCCAAGAGGTATGGAAAATCATTAAAGACTCTAGGAAATAGAAGCAAGTGTTTCTATCCCTCAATGCAATCTTCCTGATGCTCATCCCCAAGGAGGATCGGGTATCTCATCCCAAGCAATTCAAGCCCATCACCCTCTGCAATGTCATTTACAAACTACTCACAAAGGTCATTTATCACATACTCAAGCATATCATGCCTTTTATCATCTCTCCGAAGCAATTAGGATATGTCGAAGGTCAACAAATATTGGATAGCATCATTCTCGCACATGATGTCATCCATTCTCTACAATCTACGGGCAGCCCAGGTATGCTTCTAAAGCTCCATATTTCAAAAGCCTTCGATAAAATAAGATGGATGTATATTCACTTGATGCTTCTAGCTTTTAGTTTTGATTCAGAATGGTTCAACTGGATCTTCAACCTCACCTCTTAAGCCTTCTTTTCCATTTTAGTCAATGGAGTTCCTTCACAACCTTTTTCACCCTCCAGGGGCATCCTTCAAGGGGACCCACTCTCTCCCTTTCTCTTCATCATCGTGGAAAAGGGTCTTAGTTGTTACCTCAAAGCTTCCATAGTTGATGGCTCTTTATTGGGATAAACTTGCATGGCATCCATCCTTCTGTCTCCTAGAGTCAATTTGTAGATGACACTGTCATGATGGGCTCCCCCATCGTTCAGGAAGCCCACCACATCCTCTCTATCTTGAATGTCTTTTTTGCGACGTCAGGCATGGACATCAATAAGTACAAATCTCAAGTTTACTTTTTCAACACTGCCAGGGCTGTCCAAATCCACATCACTAATATCCTTGGGTTTACTCGAGGCTCCCTTCCGTCCAAGTACCTAGGAATTCTTCTCATTTACAAGACCCTTCGGACTTGCTCTTGGGAAGACCTCTTATCCTCTATGAATAAAAGGCTCTCCTCCTAGAGGTTACACTCTCTGAATATACCTGGTCATATAACTCTCCTTAAATCTATCATTCATTCCCTCCCCATCTATTATTTCTCATCTCTCGTTTCCCCAATCTCTATACTCACAACTATAAGGAATATGCAAAGAAAATTTCTATGGAAGGGTACTAAGGAAGGACGTCGTTTGGCACTGGAAAGATGGGAAAAATTATGCAAGCCTAAGCTCATTGGAGGCCTTGGTCTCAGAGATCCAGCCAAGATCAATAAAGTCCTCAGTGCCAAAATTTGGTGGAGATGGCTAACAAGGCCAGGTGAGTGTTGGGCTCAGTTGTGGCGCAAAAAATACACCCTTGGAATCAACGAAGAGAGGTTGATAAGATGGAACAAGCAATGACAGGGGTCCCTAATATGGAATACAGCCAAGATGAACAATTCTCTTATCATTGACCATGCCTTATGGGAAGTCTGAAATGGAAAAAACACCTCCTTTTGGCAAGACTCGTGGCAGAAATTAGCCACCCTCAATCATCATCCTCTTGCAATAAATTTCTAGACTCCCACGGTTACATCTGGTCTTAAGATGGTGACTGATTACTCAATGGAAACTTCTCATCATGATACCTAGCATCGATGGAAAGCCAAATGGTCGGATCTTCATGTACCACTAGAGATAGACCTTCGACCCTGGTTTAGTGATATAAATCACAGAAAAATAAGGATCTGGTAAGGCAAGGACATCCTTCGATGGGGAAACTCCCCAATTTTGATTATTTGGGTTGGTTGACATTGATGTCAACCCTTGAAGAAAGTTTGGTATCAAATTCTGGTAGCACAAAGGTTTGCGTAATGGACCCAAGTTTTTTTTTATGTATAATGGTATGCATTTTAATATATTTGAAGTTAATACTATTCTATATGGATACTACATGTCATGTCATTTCCAGTGGTATGTGGAACATCACATAAATCCTCACGGTTAGAGAGTTATGGCCATGTGAATTTGGACCCAAGTTTGGGTAATGGACCCAAGTTTGAACTTTGTTTGATGTCTAATGGTATGAGTTTTAATATATTTGAAGGTAAAATATTCTATATGGATATTACATGTCATTAGATTTCCGGTGGTATGTGGAACGTCACATAACTCCTCACGGTTAGAGAGTTATGGCCATGTGAAGTTGGAGAGC